>JAODLD010000054.1:5964153-5987433 GCA_026781065.1 Mormyrops boulengeri | reverse complement strand
CAGGCAGGCATGCAAGCAGACAGAAAGACAGCAGACAGACAGGCAGGTATGCAGACAGACAGAAAGACAGGCAGGCATGCAGACAGACAGAAAGACAGGCAGGCATGCAAGCAGACAGAAAGACAGCAGACAGACAGGCAGGTATGCAGACAGACAGAAAGACAGGCAGGCATGCAGACAGATAGAAAGACAGGCTGCAATTAGTCACAGTTCCAGCGGCCGAGGTGTCCCCAGGTAGCGCTGCAGAGCCCATATCACCCAGGAGCTCGGTGCTGTGCTGGAAAGAGTGACCAAACCAGACCAGACTGCCAGCGAAATGGCCAGACAGGCTGGTGTGCAGTTAGAAGGAGCTTATGTGGGACTGCTGTAACACACACACACACACACACACACACACACACACACACATGGGGTGGGGGAGAGAGGGAGCCACAGAGGCGGAGCCAGGCGGCCTGAACTGCCGCTTAACGAGCGTGTGCATCTGCACCCCACCGCCGAGGAGGGCGTCCCAGTACCAAGCGCTTTCTTTTTAGCGACACGGGTGCGAGGATTAGAGGTTTAGCAAGTAATCCTGCCAGCAGATTCCCCTCCCTGGGATGGAGGACAGGATGGAAAGATGAAAAGACAGGCAGGCTTTAAAATATACTTAAAAATGTCTCATTTGCGGGCTGTTTTCTGAGATTATGAGTCTCATTACTCACACACACACAAACACACACACTTACAATCAGAAAAACACACACTTGTGCACACACATAGACAAACATAGATACACACACACAAACACTGCTCGGAAACACTCACCTGACCGTCCTCTCTGATCACCACAGTTGCGTTCTCCTACATACTAATTTCCTTCTGCTCTAGTGGGTGTGGAGGCCTGTCCCTCGTGTCAACACCAGATGTTCAGGGTGTGGAACTGCCTCTGTTCAGGGAACGCCAGACCCGGATGCGGGGCCGCTCGTGTGTCTGAAGCGGGTCGGGTCCCCGCTCCGATAATCTCTGAGTGATATACCCCCCACCCCTCTCCGGTATCTGACAGACTCCCGTCTATAGGACACCATTGCTGTAAAAGCCCTCGTTCCGAATTTGTCGTCAGGATGCTCGTCGTTCCAAATCCCCGTTTCCCGGAGCGTCTGGAGGTCACCCCGGTGAATAGAACAGGCCGAGTGTTTTTTCTTTTTTAACACACTAATTACGACTGACCTTTGGCCCCTGTGCTGGGATGGAGCTGGGCGGTACAGAGCACCAGCTTCTTGGGCATAATCCACCACGGTCACATGGGGTGTGTAAAAAAGGATTAGGGGCAATTTGTGTGTGTGTGCGTCAGTTTTTTTTGAGAAAGACCCTACTGCTGGCCCTGTTCCCCTGCATGGCGCTGGCACCCCGCTGGCTCCAGGATAGACTCGATCCAGCACCCCCCCCTGGGCAGCGAACGGGCTCACGGGCGGGGCCATTCTCTCCTTTCCCCCTCCCGATTGTTCGGACGAGCGGTTAGCCCTAATCCACCAGGACTGGCTAATACAATAACAAGCAATATTTGATATGCTGCTGTAGAAACTTCTTATCCCAGTCTGATCGTGGCTTAACGCTGTCCTGCCAGCTGGGTGCTTCTGGCGCCGCGGGAAGGCGGTCTGCTTGCCTGGAAGCCCCCTCCCCGATCACTTTGCCTGTTTAGCAGGATCTGCTCCACGTCACAGGGATCCAGCAGGGGGCGCTATCGATCCTCAGTGGCTCTAATTACGTGCGCGGGGCTGGACGTCATGCCGTGTCTGGTAGGGGATCATAGGCAGGCGCGGCCCAGTGCCGTGGGGGCGGAGTGGGGGTGGCATTAATTACCCCTGTTCTGCACAGGTGTGACAGGATGCGGGCTGATGCCAGGGCTCGGGAGGAGGGCGGGAGGATGGAAACAGGAAGGAGAAGCCCGGTTTCTGGATTAGAGTAATACGTCTACGCCTGCGTGTGCAGGTTAGGGGCGCTCTCGCACCTGAGGCAAACGTCCAGGAATTAAAATCTCGGGCACCTTCTCGCTCCACGGTGTCTGCAGAGCCAGGTACGTAATACCAGGCGCAGGCAAATTAGCCAGATAAACAATCAGTTCTGCTACAGCTACACCCCTAATGCAATATACAGGAAGACAAAGGGGTACATTACTCCCAATTAAAGCACTTTACCTGCACAATACACAGTGCGATACAGCATTTTAATTACCTGTGAATTTGGAGGTAATCTGGAAACAGCTGGCGAAAAAATCAGCAAGTACACCGAGCCAGGGACTATTTAACACGTGTTAAAAATCCAGAGTAAATACAATCGCCGATTTCGACGTGCGGTTCCGAGGTATTCAGCAGTCATTTCTGCAGGCACTTCCAGCGCCAGAAGCCTGGGGAGGTGTGGGGTGTAGCTGTAACCTGGAGGTGTAGCGTCTGTAGGTGTAGGTGGCGCTTTATTACATGGCAATGAGAAAATGGCCACACGCTCACAGCTGAGCATTAACCTGCGATTTTCTGAATGCTGCACATTGGGGACACTTACGCGGCAGGAGACGGAGACGAGGCTGGGCGCAGCGACAGAAATGTCCCGCAGGGCGGAGCCTACCGTCCACAGCCAGCAAGAGGGGGCCGAGGAGACAACGGGAGGAAGCCTACGAGCTTCCTTGAGTGCGAGGTTTGCTCGTTCACAGGTGTCCTGCCGGGCGGAGAAGGGTCCACACCTTCTCAGCTTGAAGCTCTGGGCGTCTCCGGGACACCTGTGTCATGGGGGGGAAGGAGGGGGGGGGTTCTCTGGGATATCAGCCATCCTCTCAGATGTAAAAAAGGCCCCTTTTATTTAACAGCTATTTAATTTATCCAAAGATACATAATTTTTTGAGAAAATAGGGTCAGACAGTCCCTAGAGAAATTGTGGGTTATGCACCCCTCAATGGTGACATCACTATATTGACCACAGGGTTTGAACCGACGACTTTCTAATCACAGGCGCGGTAACATAACCCAATGAGCCACACACCACCCTCCGCCTTCAAAGGCGTTCCCACCTTCCCCACAAAAATTGTCGTGTCAGATGGCAACATGCAGTCCTTATGAGATCACTCAGCCCAGATCATCCCCCCGCCCCACCTCGCACTGAAGACCAGGGGACGAGGTGCATGGCCTGATTCGAGACTTTGCCAGTATAAAGGAAGCTGAGTGTTCATTCATCACCGTAATTGTACGCATGTTAGCAGGGCAAGTGTTTTCACGTTTAATGATATACATGCTGCGTAACAATGAAAACAATGCATCTCGTTTTGTTTGAAACTCTGTTAATGAGGAGTGATAAATGTGAAATATGCTGCTCCTTCCTTCCGTTTGACGCGGATGCCTTTTTTCATTCTTTTTGTTTTTTTTTTTCTTGTTCATTGTGCAGCAGGGACCGATATTGTTTCAGCCATAGCCAATTAGCTCACGGTTTGAGGTAGGGGGTGGGGGGGGTCGTTTCACCGTCTGCCGCCTGGGCCCCATGCAGAGGCTGCGGAAAGCCGCGCCGTTAAGGTGCCGGGGGGGGGGACCTCCATGGCAACGGGGCAGTGTGGTGTTTTGATAAAGAGTGCAGGTCCCAGTGTACAGGCCCGCCTCGAACCACGGCCTGCCAGGCAGACTAGAATAAGAGTTACTGCAATGCACAGGCCTGCCTCGAACCACGGCCTGCCAGGCAGACTAGAATAAGAGTTACTGCAATGCACAGGCCTGCCTCGAACCATGGCCTGCCAGGCAAACTGGAATAAGAGTTACCGCAGTGCACTGGCCTGCCTTGAACCACGGCCTGCCAGGCAGATAGGAATAAGAGTCACTGCAGTGCACACGCCCGCCTCAAACCACAGCCTGCCAGGCAAACTGGAATAAGAGTCACTGCAGTGCACACGCCCGCCTCAAACCACGGCCTGCCAGGCAAACTGGTATAAGAGTTACTGCAGTACACATGCCCGCCTCGAACCACGGCTTGAGTCTGAGCCAGACACCCCACCCATATATATACAGAAGGTGTAGAACAGAGAACCCCTATAACCACACAATGAACAATGTAACTGAATTGGTCTTTGCTGACATAACATTTGGAATAACCAGCTGTGACTGTATGCCGCTCTTCATGATGGATACAACTGCATTTTAATACAAATAACGTTGGAAATCTTCCCCAATGTTTGCGGATAAATGGGACATTTCACATTTCATTTTTATTCATTTAGCAAATGATTTAACCCAAAGTGGCATACATTTTTGAGAAAGCAGGGACACACAGTGGGTTAAGGGCCTTGCTCAGGGGCTCAACCTTGGGATTTGAATGAGCAACCTTCTGATCAGAGGCTCAGCATCCCAACCCATTGCCCTGCCTGTGAGAGGAAGTTCCGGAAAATCAATGCTAATTTCAGTCCGTCTCATTTTCATAGCTGCTAAGTATGGGCGTGTTTAGTCTGGGGCATGTACCGAGATGTGTGTGACAGGAAGGGGTGCCAGTCCATCAAGGGGCACACAGTCACACACCAAAGGTGGCTCAGACTCCAGTTCACCTCAGCCACATGCTTTCAGATCGTGGGAGGAAGCAGGAGTATTGAAGAAAGCCACATGGGCTTACGCAGAGCCGGGGGCAGGAATCAAACCCACAATCCTGGGGGTCTGAGGTCACTCTGCTATTGTATTACTCAACCCTTATAGGTTAGAATCATTAATACTAAACACAGAGGACCCCATGTACAAGGAAAACCTGCAGGAGGTCTAGTGCTGAATGACTGAGGTTAATAAATCTGTACCCCGGGACATCTTATCCTATCAGCTGACCCTCACCACACAGAGTCTTTATCATCAAGACCGTGAGAAGACCTGTCTCACTAAGACGGGAAATTTGCAGCTAATTTTGCTGTTTTTCTGATAGGAAATGATCGGGGCCCTAGCCGGAGAGGCATCGTTTTCGAGAACGAGTTGTCAGGGGGCGGGGTTAGGGTTAATTACACCAAGTTATCTTGGTTGCATTAAGCATACTGTCTAATAAGCACCTCGCTGTGCCCTGGGCATGTGCTGCAAGGCACCATGGGTATTGTAGTTTCTACTGAAACTAACTTTTATTTTAATGGCAGGCTGGGGGACTGGCTGTGAAAGGTGGGATCAGAATAGGAATTTACTAGATTGTCATGAATTCTGTTTCTTGTGCATCATAGTTTGATTTGTTAGTCTTGGGTTGCTGTACTAAAATGTATTATTGTTGCATTTATTATAATTTTTCAATAATGTTAGCATCTTTCTTTCATTTTTCCTGCTTTTGTATTGTTCTCTCTTTCTGTTTAATGTAGTGTGTATTAATGTACCACAACACACCCATGTAAAGCGCCTGGGCGTGACTCCGCTGTGAAAGGTGCTATATAAAAAGTAATTGAACTGAATTTCTTTACTTGGAAGATGTTTTTGTCCAAAGTGACGTATAAGCGTGGCAAATTATACATAACATACATACAGCTGTGAAGGAGGTGACTGTCAAGTGCAGCTAGGCTGAGCTTGCAGTGAAGGACCAGTTGCACATGTTAGTTAGCGTCAGAGCAAGAGCTACACAATGCATTACAAAAAAATTGTTGAACCGTTATTCGAATTTCAAATGCAAAACACCATCATGTGTTAATGTGATTTTTGTGTAGCATTTATTGTAATAATTTTTTGCACATCACCAGCATTGTGTGTGTGGAGACCTTTAAGCTCTTAGCTGGTACTGAAGCCTTAGCGCACGAAGGTCAGTTTTATTTAAATTCTCAGCAAAAACAGGAGCAGGAAATTAACGTGATCAGATGGGATGGGCTCCTCACCCCAGTTTTTAGTTTTTGTTTTTTTAACACATGTGTAATTCATGAAAGATTTCAAGCATACAAAATGAACCTTCAAAGTCAGTCATACAGGAATCAGGTAAACATTTCAAATTAAATCTTTGGATTTTTCTATAAAAATGCATCACGTTTTGTGTAAATTAATCATCATGCAAATGTTTTTGTCTCAGGACAAACAACGAGTGAGAGAAATATTAAAGCAGTCTTATCAGTTTCTTTGCATTGCGCTACACAGCACTTGGAAAAAGGGAAGCAAATATTCTGATATATCAGATGTTTAAACTTGATAGCGGTTTAAGGGAGACCTTGTGATATTTTAACATCACGTGTCCTGCTTGTGTAATAGAATCCCTTACAGAAATCATAACGTAAGTACAGGAAATCCATCCATCAATCCGTCCATCAATCCATCTGTCCATCAATCCATCCATCCACCCATCCATCAATCCATCCATCCATCTTCCATACCATATTTAGTACATGGTCACTTAATGTGGGAAATGTATCCAACAGAAACTGGGATTATCTCTGTGCGCATACAGTGTGTGGCTCATCGGGTTGCGATGCTGTGCTTGTGATCGGAAGTCCCAAGGTTAGCTGAGTGATGTCACCACTGGGCCCCTAGGTGAGGTCCTTAACCCTCAACTGCTCCAGAGACTGACTGACCCTGCTTCCTCAAAAAAATTGTATGTTGCTTTGGGTAAAAACATTTGCGAAATTAATAAAATGTAAATCTATGCTCCCTTTAACTCAGAACCTTTAGTGTTAACTCTTACATGCCTTTCTATGTTATAGAATAATGAACGATGTAAAACGTGTAACAAACATAAAAGATGATGCAAAAGGTCTGTAACATTTTACCTAAGCTAAGGGATTGTGTTTCAATTTAAATTAAAACTTTAATGGAAAGATAAATCTGATTTCCCAATTTAATAAGGATGAAATATTAGTCGTACTAAATGTTTCACAATTGATTTAAACTTGACATCTCACATGGTTGTTTCGAGTATATCAAACAACACTCCCCTTTAACATCAAAATTAATTGTTCACTGGTGGCTGTGTTCTATGAGAAGAAAAAAATTAAAATAATTAAAATAATTGTTATTTGTATAAATTATTTACTGTACTGTATGCAATTTAAACCCTGAAAATGCAGTTTTTCCTGTGCAGTATTACTGTGCATGTGGTATTTTGGTATTGTCATTAGCTTGCATTATTCAAACGAGCGCGACAAGCTCAGTGTCCCTTATTGAGCAATAAATAGCCGCATTAAAAGATGCGTGTGGCGTGCCGGCCAACGTAGCTGCTTTTGACGGAACTGGCAGAGAAAAATGCACGTCGATGCCATTAAATGTCAGGCACGCTTTTCCCGCGTTGCCGGGGTGACGCCCCGCGAAATGATGGCGTGATGCCAGAGCGGTCGGCCGCCTGGACGGGTGCGATGCGGCCGCAGATCTCAGCACCCCCTCCCTCTCTGCGCAGACAGGCAAGCCGCCGCCCGTGTGGCCTTACTCCGCATTAGCGGCGTGACAGTTTGTCATTTTTATACCGGCTCCTTCGGAGGGAGGATTCCGGTCACGCAGGGGGAGGTGAGCCTGTCGGAGGCTTAGGAGCGTTTTAGAAACTTCTTTCTTTTAGTGTTCATTTTTATCGTCTTTTCCAAATTATACCGCACAGTTTAAAAGTGCACTTATGCTCCCTTGTTTTATGGTCCGTTTAAAAAAAAATAATAAAAATTCTGTGCTTTGAATTTGAATCTAATTTTAAGGTGGAATCCGGAGCCCCGTCGCCATGTGGCTGCACTGACTCTGGGCCCTGTCACAGGCATCTTTTGAAGGGAGAGCGGGCCTGGCGATGAGGAGGCGGGTGGGAGGTGAGTGGCGGGTGCCCGGCCGGCGCCACTGGCATTTGGGCTCCAGAGCCCGGCTGCTTCTGAGGTGTTCTGAAGTGATTCTGGATCGGTGACGGCTGGGCCTGCCACCTGCGCCCCCCCCCCCCTGTCGTCCGAGCTTGTGGCTCCAGCATCTGGGCCACAGCCGACAGCATGGCGGCTGTGTCGTAATGATGCTATGCCCCGCTCCCAGAAGATAGAGGAGGCAATGTCTGTCCTCCTGGAGGGACAATTGTAAATCACCCCATGGCTAGATGGGTAAGGTGCGGGGTGCAGGTCACTAAAGGTCAAGGTCATATATATTAAATATGCTATTTTATGTATAGATGACATGAAAAAAAAACATGAGTTTGTGGGAGACGGCGGACATCTGCAGTAGACAGGGGGCGTTTGCAGGTGATGGGGATCGTCTGCAGGAGACAGGGGGCAGCACGCTTACGTCCCACCATGACTGACAGAACAGCATCAATAGCCATGCGTACATAACAGACACCAAGCATAACAAATATTATATTCTTGACAGTAGTCTAGAATGTATTTTTATTGCAACACTGAGCGCCCGATGAAAATCTATTCTGCTATTTGATATCGCTTTCTGTTGTGAGCGCTGGCATTTTATCCCATAATACTCAGCTGATATCATTATCTTGTGCACAATACTCTCTGGTCATTCTGGGCATTGTCTAAGAACAGATGTGGTGTCGTGAATTAATTTTTAATGACCTGGGGGTGGGGGGGATCCCGAAGCCACTATCATGTCGCAGCGAACAGGACAAATGAAGGAAAGACATAGTGGCTGTTTGACTTTTCCCATCTGGGAAGGCTGTTAAGCAGCGCAGTCAGGAGGAATATTCAGGAACACCCATCCCCCCCCCCCACCGCGAGCGCAAGGTTCAGCTCCTCATACGTAACCTTGACACAGCGCAAGGAATGTCACTTACCGATGTCACTCACATATTCACCCGCGAGCCGTCGATTGCCGGCGTGTCTCTATAAAGCATGACGGCTGCCAGATAGAAAATCAATAGGCTGGCCGTTCGAAGTGGACGGTTCACGGCGGACCAGAGAGCGACTCCCTGCGCTGCAACTCTGAGCCCCTGGCCTGATTTATTTGACCTTATTCCCAGTTTCATTCTGACCGACCACTCGACCCATGAGCGCACTTTGTGGGGGGGGCTGGGGCGAGGGGGGGGGTTGGGTGATTCTTGTCTCTGTTTATGACAATAATAATCCCTAGGAATCTTATGACCCTCTCAGAAAATTATACTGATTTATTTGTGCCAGGAGAACATCTTAGAATTAAATCATTGAAATAAAAACATTGAGGCAGGTATAATGAAGAAAAATCGAGAGATCTAGAAATTAAACAGTACAATAGCTTTATCGGGTCCTGGTGGGCAGGCGAGCAGGCGGGCGGGCAGTCTAAACACTGTAGCTGATGTATAATTATGACAGATCTCTTTTGAGGTCCTGAGACTGTCTCCTGGCAGACCCCGAGTGGACCCCCAGGCGTCGACTGGCTGGGCTGAGCTTCCGCCGTGGCCCAAGGTCAAGGACAGAGTGGAATTTTCCAAACACTTATTAAAGTAGGGCGACCAAAGGCACTGGCATGAGATGTCAAAAAGTCAAAATCGCTTCAGTCCTGCGAGACATGAATAAATACCCATAATCCCCTGGGGAGGCCACCGCTTGCAAAAGCGTCGGCGTAAGCTTGGGTGCGCCCTCAGCAAGCCAGGCCCCATCCAGGTGCATTACCGATGCAGCACTTCTATAGATTATCGGCATGCTGTGTCTTTGTACGTCTGCCCCGCCGCATGCACACTGCTGCATTATGCATATGTAACTCCCAGCTTTATTGCATAAAGATGCAAATTGAATCATAAATAAATGTATCGGGTCCTCTAAACAGCCGTGTGCTTAGAATGCACGTTTGGTGACAGATGTGAAGAGCAGGTGTTAAGCATCATTCAGGTGCTCTCTTTCCGCACAAAAACGCGGCCTACGGAAATTTTATTACAGCTTTTTGTAATTATATTACAAGTAATACCCTTAATGACCATAAATGTTCATTTTTAATTCCGTGTGGCCGCTAACAGTGGGAGAGTCAGGTGACCAAGGTTATTCCTTTTTGTTCATGTTACCTGTCTCTCGTTTGTGATGAAACACGTGAAGTGGTGTATTTTGTTCATTTCAGAATCCTCTAATGGTGTTATTTTGTTTTTCCCCAAAAGACACACTTTTGACATTTGTTTGTCTTTCTCACTGAAGTGGCAGGAATATAATTGTCGGTATAAGCATTAAGGTTGCTTTATAATGCATTACGAAAGTATCCATAGTTCATTATAGATGAGAGCGTCATAGAGCGTTCCTAATGCATAATAAACATGGCTATAATGTATTATGCTTTTGATATTTGGTAACGCTTTAAATTAACTGCACCTTCATAATGCCTTTGTAATGCATTCGTAGAACATTCAGTGCACCTTCACAATACATGCATAGAACATTCAGTGCACCTTCGTTATGCATTCATAGAACATTCATAAGCAGCATATTTGTTTATCTTAACAGCCTAACATACCTTTAAAGCTTCAGTCTTTGTAATTAAAGCATACTAACGCTGTTAAAATATGTTAAGGTGTCATGGCATGCTTGCTGCCTGTGACTGTTCACTGATTGTTCTATGAATCCATAATGAATGTATTATGAAGGTGCAGATAATTTGTACGGTGTAAAGTTGTAAAGTGTTACCAAATATGAATCACCATGTTTATAATGCTTATGATGTGTTCATGGATTCTTATAGTCAGCTATCTAGCACATTGTAGGAATCTCAAAATTATTAACTGCATTTGTGTGACACAGCGAGGGAACGCAAACAGCACACACCTCAACAGGAGAGGGGATTCAAGCCCCCAACGCAGGAGGTGTGAGGCAACAGTGCAACCCACTGAGCCATAGTGCAGCTCCCAGCAGCTTTGGTACTGCTTATCTTGTGTGCATTGAAAGGGGTTGTTGGGGAAGGGTGTTAATGTATGTTTTACATTACTTAAAGGCAAAGAGAGGTGTGGATTTTATTTCGTTTCCATGGGAATTGTGGGAATGTTCCCCCTTTATTATCTTCCAGCCCTGAGCAGGATAGGGATTCTCTCCTTATTAGTGGGACGCTTAACACCCAGGCCCTTCCCTGACATCCCATTGAGGACGTCACCCCCTTATGAAGCCCTGATCGATTCTCTCGTGCCTCGCTCGAGCAGAGTGAACGTGCCGCTAGCCTGCCCGACACCGAGCCTTTACATGCAGAGGAGCGCAAAAGGAAATGTTTTAATATCTAGCAACCCAATAGTCTTCCGCCAAAAGTAGAAAATTACTTGAGATGAGAAATGCTTATCAGCATGGTACATGATGCACAATTAAGTCATAATATCATATTAAACAAAAGCAGTGTACGTTATCACTGCGTGTTTGTAAATGTACTGATCGCTCATTTTGAGTCGCCTAACTGAGTAACAATAGCTGAAGATAACGGTGTCTGAGGGGCCCTTCAGATTTTTATTTTTTTTTAACAAAGGTTCTCCTATCCCCAGGCATTTTTCCTGCCTGGTTTTACCACCAGCCCCCCACCCCCAAGCAGTCTCTTTAGGGTTACTCCATTATGGATTTCCTTGTCTTCTGGAGAGAATAATTAAGATAGATGGAGACCCCTTGATCGAGCACAATTTGGTTATTCCGGACACTGTTGTGGTCAGCATAAATGATGCATCTGTGTGTGTGTGTGTGTGTGTGTGTGTGTGTGTGTGTGTGTGTGTGTGTGTGTGTGTGTGTGTGAGTGTGTGTGTGTGTGTGTGACCGGCAGTGGAGAAGAGGAGAAAGAGCAGCCTTAATAAACCCTCATGGGGAATGTCAGGATGTTCCTTTGCAAAGTTCTCTGCTTCCTGTATGTTTTCCAGGAAGCATCCAGCTCCCTGAACATCTCCCTAGAAAGTGCCTCACATCCTGAGCATTGTTACCAAACACCATTCACTAGTCACATTTCTGGAATGAACCCTGCATTTTTAACACATTTCATGTAAACGCCCTACATCCTGAACATGTTTCCTCTAAGCACCCTATGTCCTGAACATGTTTCCTCTAAGCATCCTGTATCCTGAAGATGTTTGCTGTAAGCATCCTGCATCCTGAACACATTTCCTGTTAGTGCTCTGCATCCTAAACACTTTTCCTGTAAGCACCCTGCATCCTAAGCACCTTTCCTGTACGCGTCCTGCATCCTGAGCATATTTCCTGTTAGCGCCCTCCATCCTAAACATGTAAGCATCCTGCATCCTATACACATTTCCTGTAAGCATCCTGCATCCTGTACACATTTCCTGTAAGCATCCTGCATCCTGTACACATTTCCTGTAAGCATCCTGCATCCTGTACACATTTCCTGTAAGGACCCTGCATCCTGAACACATTTCCTATAGGTGTCTTGCATCCTGAATACATTTCTTATAGGCGCCTTGCATCCTGAACACATTTCCTGTAAGCATCCTGCATCCTGAACACATTTCCTGTGAGCGCCCTGCATACTGAACACATTTCCTGTAGGTGCCCTGCATCCTGAGCACATTTCCTGTAGGTGCCCTGCATCCTGAACACATTTCTTATAAGAATCTCACTTCCTGAACATTCCTGCTATCTGGATATGCTTCTGCAAAACATCCCGCTCCCGCTCCCTGCAAAGCATACTGTTCCCAATAGATGTTTTCCGGAATTGGATTGTGCTTCGCGTTTCGTCCTGCCATGTTGTGGCAGCCTTCCACGTGAAGGAAACGCAGAAGCTTTTATATATGAATCACGGCCTCACTATGTACCGTTTATATATGTGTCATTTGCTCCTGAAATGTCACTCACACGTAATGATTAAGAACGTTGACCTGGAGTTGCTCTCGCTCCATCTGTGCAGGCTGAAGCCCAGGCACTGGTGATCCTGCAATTGTTTTTGCTGAATTTTCATTAGTTCATGAAGACGTGAGCAAAAGCAAGGGGACAGATGCTGTGGGTAGGAAGAAGGTGACTCATTCAGGAATTTGTAGAACTATGAACTACAGCAAGGGTTGTGGTCTTTGGAAAAAAATATTACTTTTTACTTGCCATGTGCTCAATTTAATGAGGGGAATAAACAACTAAAGTGTACTGGAGGTTTGATTTTTGGGCAAGGATATCAATACGCTTATAGATGTTCTGCATCAATCACCGAGGGGACCTGAGGATGATGGGGGATGTCCATGAGGTCAGATTTATCCCTGTTTTCAGTTCCTCTGTTTTCGACAGCCTTAGGCATTTATATTCAGAAAAGCTGCAGAGGTCAGTACTGTGTGAAAAGTGAGAAGAGCAGGATGCATTTGAAGGACACTGCTCGTGGCCCTCTAAGTGGGCGCAGTGTGCCGTGCGGAGGGCGGAGAGTAATTTGCATGCGCAGCCAGCCTACCCTGACAGGGGTGTTGCTGTTTTGTGGACAAACTCAGGTGTCTTATCTCACTTAATTAGCACGGTCTGCCTCCGTACAGAGAAGGCCATTATTGAATTAGGGTTAGGGCACTAACTTCCTGTCAGCCCCAGCTGACATTCAGTTCTAAGGCATGGAGTTTTTTTGTGACCCTAACGATTCACAGTTAGCAGGAGCCTCTCAGATGGAGGGGGAGTGAGGTGTTGCCTTATGCCCGGGAAGTATGTTAGAAAGCTCCTCTGCAAGCTGGTCTGATTCAACCCACAGAGCCTGTCACGCACAATAAGTTAAAGTTTTTTCGTTTTGTGTTGTTTTTTTTATATGAAGTTATCATCTTTTTCAGTATTGTATACTTTCCTCCCTGCCACTTCAGCTAGAAAAGAGAAAATGCATTATCGGAAGGGGGGGAGGACCCATTTTCCTCAGGATTATTTTCAGGTTAAATTTCCAGCCTCCTTTTTCTCACTACAGTTAATAATTGTTATCATTGCTTTTCTCATGCATAATTGATCAACAAATTTTAAAGTAAAGGTGCGTGCAATTAAATCCGCAGGGAGTCCCGGCGTTGTCAAATCAATCTGACACGTCCTCCATTCAGAGTGGGGGCGGGGGACTGCGATGGTGTCCTTGCTCCCTTGCAGCCGAGCGCTTCATTCCTCCCCTAAAACAGAATAATTGGATTCTCGCTAACAGCGGTGGTAACGTTGACAGTACATAAATCCCGCTGCAGAAAATAGCAAGTAGTTTGTCATCTGATTCGCCTCTTTGTTGTGCTGTGTTTTCCCCCTCCTGTTTTTCTCCTTCTCCTGTCCCTGATACAAGAGTTTCTCCTCTCCTTGGGTGGAGAAATTTTTTTTCCCCTTCCCCGTCGGTGGAGTGTGGAGCAAAGGGGCTTCGATGACGTTAGGGCCAGCGGTCAGGTTCCTCTCCCTCCTAAGAAGGTGTCAGCATCAGGGAGGAGCTGAGGATGGGGAGGAGCAGGGTATGAGGGGGCCAGCGCCCTCCTTTCCATTACGTTGATTCTTTGGAGGTGTGTCAGCGACATGTGGAGAGATCTTCAAGTGAGAAGGTCCTCTCCTCTTCATAGTACTCTACGGAACGAAAGACAGGTAAACACAAGATCCTCTTTACGCTCGATGACTTGTACGACGCAATCAGCGCGGTGGAGGTGGCCCTGCAGTGGCCCTGAAAGGCGAAGCCCTCAAACAAATGTTTCTTGCACTCAGTACTTGTCCAATTATTCATGTAATTTGGCAGTTGAGCCCGTAAGATAAAATAGCTTTTTCCTTTCCGGTTTCTTCACTTTTACAAGCCCTTAAATCTCTGGAATGGATCGAGTCACCAGTGTAATGATTGGAGCCTTAACTAGGGCACAAGTTAATGTGTCTGCAAATATTCTTATCGCTCATTCCAACTGACTGCACAGGTTAGCTGAGCTCAGGAATAAGAAATTTTTGGTTCCAGTGTAACGGAACTGGCTCTACCGGCAGTTGAACATGTATCACCGCTCTTAGTCCCCCCCCCGACCCCGTACAAGTTCTCTCAGCATGCCACACTTTTGGATACTCCAGACCACCGGAATAGTCAGGTTTGTGACTGCTCAAGGTAATTTTCATGGTTTGAGCATCAGTGCCGGTCAACTTAGGAGAGGATTATAAGAGATGTGGGCTGGACCTGGACAAGTGCGTGATTCCCGGTGAAGAGAAGCATTTAGCAGGAGACCACACTCCAAACTCCCGCTTCACACACCTGCCCAACCGCCAACGTCAACGTTTGTCCCGAGAAACGAGGCTCGGCCTTAAATGTGGTGCGGCATAGTGGTTACGGTCACGTTCCGTACTTGAATCTATATCGTCACAAATTCACAATGGCTCTCGTGTTTTGAAGAGATCTGTGGGTGTCGGTTCACAGCCGGTGATGTAGCGGTTGAGTAAACGCCCTTAGAAACAGGCAGGGTATGTGCTGAGATAGAGAGGTTCGGCACTTTACTCATTGTCTAATAGCAGCAGAACTTTATAAATCTATCTGTGTTGTGGCAGCTTGTTGACTGTTGGTCTCTTGTGCTGGCGACTCAGAGCAGGAGATAATGGGAGTCTGGGCTTGAAACTAAGGGCTGTCAGCTTCAAATCCGGGGGGTGTGGAGAGAGGCAGCTTCAACTCAGTGTGCAGAAAGAATTGGAGAAAATGTGAGCAATATTCACCTCTAGATGCGTACAGAACATAGGCACTCTGATAGCAGGGACCCGCAACACTTTTTGTCAAGAAGAGAATGATATACGGAGGGACTAGAGAGTAAATCATATGTGTTGGAAGGAGAGAGATAAGAAATGAATGAGCGAAAAACAGGCTGACGTGTTCAGGTGACTGCGGTGTCAGGATTAATCCCGGCCTGACATACGAGAACAGGCATTCCGAACGCTGACGTTCCGGATCCAGGCATTCCGGACGCTGTCGTCCCGGATCCAGGCATTCCGAACGCTGACATGCCGGATCCAGGCATTCCGAACGCTGACGTTCCGGATCCAGGCATACCGAACGCTGACGTTCCGGATCCAGGCATTCCGAACGCTGACGTGCCGGATCCAGGCATACCGAACGCTGACGTTCCGGATCCAGGCATACCGAACGCTGACGTTCCGGATCCAGGCATTCCGAACGCTGACGTTCCGGATCCAGGCATTCCGAACGCTGACGTTCCGGATCCAGGCATTCCGAACGCTGACATGCCGGATCCAGGCTTACTGAACGCTGACGTTCCGGATCCAGGCATTCCGAACGCTGACGTTCCGGATCCAGGCATTCCGAACGCTGACGTGCCGGAACCAGGCTTTCCGAACGCTGACGTTCCGGACCCAGATGATGAATACGCTTTCTTCGCCCCAACAGCTAGCTTTATGCAATTTAAAATTCCCACCATTGCCGTAGTATGTGTCCTGACTTCTCTTCATAATTTTCCTGTTTTTTTGGCTGTACTCCTAACAATAGCTGGAAACAACCAGTATCCAACCCGGGCTAATAGCATTGGTTAACTGAGTTAATCTGGAGTACATAATTTACGTGGTAGCCATGCTAATCTGTTAACATGCAGCATCATTGGTGACTATCTTTGTTTTTCTTTTCTTGAGACACAAATGCTGCGGCTTCTTTCTTGGGGAACAGTGGATGTTTTCCTGGAAATTTAATGGGTTATTTTTCCTTTGATCACAGAATGTGTCGCTCCTGTGCAGCCCGGGGTAGTTATCACATTTTGCCAGCGTGTTAATAAGGGGAAGCTTTGTCATGGAAGGGCAACGACAGAATGGAGGCGATGCTAATCACTGGAGGTTTTTTTTCCCCGCTTTTGTCCTTTTTAAAGTTTCTGGATGAGAACCACACGCTTAAGCCTGGAACACACCAAGAGTCGGTGACTGCCTGTCACGCCGGTGTGTGTGGCACGGTCGAACACAGTCAGTCCCTGTTCGTGCCGTTTTGGCAGATGTAGCAGGTTGAATTGGCGTCAAAGCTAGCTGGTAAAACAGTTTGGGCTCTATGTCAACTGTCACCTCTAATCATGCTGGTGTGTTCCAGAGGAGATTTTCACCATTTTCAATTTTCGGTATGGTTAAGGTAGAAGCTGTCGATCGGGGGAGTATGGTTACGGTAAAAGTTGTTAGCCGGGGGTTTGGGTTATGGTAAAAGTTATCGACCTCTTTTTGAGTCGCCTTTTTAGTGGAGACCCCTGGGATTTAGCCCAGGTAAACCCTTGCATTTAAGTGCCTCTGGCCTCGACACAAACCTCTGTACTTCATATGCGTTTGTCTGACCGTTTGTCTTAATTTAGCGCCGTTGGCACAGGTGACACCAGATACTCCATTCAGGCCCGTTTTTTTCACCAAGAATTCCTCTTGAAGGATAACCCACTTTGATCCAGGCCTAAATGCTCGGCTTCTTCCCGGTCTGAAGGGCGAGATTGCTCCGTAGCTTCCCTGCCCGTGCATTTCGATAGAGGCGGGAATTAAATGAGGAAGATTGATGATTAGATTGCGTTGTTATATCGTGTCATTGTGCCATTCCGGGGAGAGGAAAAATGCAGTTTAAAACACTTTTAATAGGATTTATGCACTCGACCTGTCCCAGGGGAGTGGACGGGGGAGTCGGCTATGGCAGCATATTGTCTCCTCTGGCTGAAAAGGGTCATTTTCTACAGCACCAGAAACTTGAGGGGGTCCCTTAAAGGGTTTTTATGAAATTGATGTCATCCATACTGTAAGTCAGAATGTGGGACTGCAGTATGGCCCTTAGCGGGATCATACATAAAGCAGATACTAATAAAAGGAAGGTTCCTTGTAGCTTTTCATCTGTCCGCAAAAAGGCTATGGAGCAGGGTGAAAAAACGGAATAAATGATAGAGGAAGAGAGAAATTAAACTGGGGGCGTCCTGGGGCAGCTCGGGGGCTCGGCAGGTAGCTCTGCAGTCTCACAGCTGTGGGGGGGGGGGATGGTTCCGATACCTGCGTGTGTTGCGTTTGCGTGTTCTTCCTGTATCTGCGTGGGTTTCCACTGGGAACTCAGGCATCCTCCTGCCATCCAGAAGCACACGGCTGCCTGATTCGGCCACTCTGAGCTGCTCTCATCTTGCGACCATGTGTGCACACGGGCTTCGCGGTGCCGTCCGGCCAAGGCGTCCCCCCTGCCTCATGACCTGTGCTTCTTGGGACAGGCTCCAGGCCCGCGGCAGCCGTGTAACTGACAAGCGATTATGGTAGATGGATAGATGCGGGGCGTCCAATGCGGCAGGTGCAACACTGCCAGACTGCAGATCAGTCACTGCAGGACACAGCTGATATCCAACTCGAATCAAACTTTGTATTGGATGCATCATTAATTCCTTATGCTTCAGGGATCGAAAGCCAGTCAAACTGTTTGATTCTGAGTAACAACAGATGAGTGATTGTATAAATGAATGAAAAGGATTATTTTTTATGTCTACAAAGGACGTAACCTCTTACCTGATGCAGGGTCACTGGGAACCAGATGTCTATTCCAGAGGCACAGAATGGGCTGACCTGGATTACCCTGAAAAACTCATTTAAAAATGGTGAGGTGCCAGCCCAAGTTCAGCCGGCTCGCTGTCACAAAGGCACCATAATTTTAAAGCAATGGCGGAGTGCAGATAGAGGGGCCACAAGCAACAATGAAGTGAGCCCGAACTCCCAGGATGCGTTTGACTATTTTTTTTTGTCCTGCGATTTATGGCCGTCCAAACCAATTCAGACAGCTACAGCTCAGACGGCATGGGAAGCATTCGCCTCCCGCGCCGAGGCTTCTGTGGGGTGGGGTGGGGGGGTCCGATAAACTTATATGTTTTATAAATGGAGATTTTCGGAAACCATTTTCAGTGAGACTGAAATGTGTTTTCAGTCGCATCAGCAAGCAGAAGCATGAGACACGGGGATTTGGCTGGGAAAGAGGTTTATTGGCGTTTCTTTCAGGAATCGCAGCGTCTGGGTGGGTAAGGGGTCAGCGCAGCTCAAAATGTCAATGAGAAAAAATAAAGAAGCCATTTTGGCAGGTGAAAAAGAAAATGGATTGGGGGGGGCAGTGGTGTCGGTGATGTAAAGAAGCCAAATGCCGCAGCTAGCTGTCAGGATTAGCGTGGGGGTCTCAGTCCAAGTTTTTGGGGGACAAATAAAACAGAAAACAGCTGTAAAAGCAAACTTTAGGGAACGGGGGGTGGGCCACTCTACTCGACACCCGAAACCCTGGTTACCTGACTCTCCCTTCTTGCTATAAGCCACGCCCCCTGCACATGCTCATATCTAGGATTACTTTTCCCGTGTGTTTCAAATAAGCTTCAGATTGCAGAGCATGATTTAATTGTCCTAATATTTGCTATAAGAAAGAGTTATCATCAGCACAGCAGGGTGAAAAGCACCACGGCCCAACGGGGGGTCTGTCACGCATGTAGCGACAGTGGCTAGCCTGCATGTTAAGCCACAGTTAATGGAGCGGCGCTTGGAGGGGTCAGACTAATGGGACAGTATGCTCTAAGAGTTTATTCGCTGGTTTTTTACTATGCTGTAGGGCAGGTACTGGGCATTGGGAATGGTACCATATCTGGAACTATAATAGGCACTGGGCCTGGTACGTAGCTGGTACTATAATAGGCACTGGGCCTGGTATGTAGCTGATACTATAATAGGCACTGGGCCTGGTACATAGCTGGTACTACAATAGGCACTGGGCCTGGTACCATAGCTGGTACTACAATAGGCACTGGGCCTGGTCCCGTAGCTAGTACTATAATAGGCACTGGGCCTGGTCCCGTAGCTAGTACTATAATAGGCACTGGGCCTGGTATGTAGCGGGTGTTATAATTGGCACTGTGCCGGGTACCGTAGCTGGTACTATAATAAGCACTGGGCCTGGTTTCGTAGCTGGTACTATAATTGGTACTGGACCTGGTACGTAACTGGTACTATAATAGGCACTGGGCCTGGTACGTAGCTGGTACTATAATAGGCACTGGGCCTGGTACGTAGCTGGTACTATAATAGGCACTGGGCCTGGTACGTAGCTGGTGCTATAATAGGCACTCTGCCTGGTACGTAGCTGGTATCTGATATTGTAACCAGTACTGTATTTGGTAGTCTTTCCGGCACTGTAGCTGGTATCTGATACCGTAACCAGTACTGTATTTGGTAGTGTATCCGGTACTGTAGCTGGTATCTGATACTGTAACCAGTACTGTATTTGGTAGTGTATCCAGTACTGTATCTGACACTGAGGCTGATACTATAACTGCTACTGTAGCTAGAACTATATCTGGTACTAAATTTGAAGCAGTAGTTGGCAATGTACCTGTATCTTTTCTAGTACTGTATCTGGTATCATATCCGTATCTGGTGACTGGCTGCTTGCTGTAACAGGCTCTGGCTTTTGTGCCACCTGTTTGCTCCCTGAGCTGCTTGCCGTCTGCCAAACGCCATCCATCCACGGAGGGCGCGGCCCACGCATCCATGGCGCAGTCTGAGTCACGAGACCCCAGGTGGCGTGCTGCACAGTGACGGATGGCGCGCGTCTGTACACATCGCTTTCGGCGAGCCACTCTCGGAGCACCCGGATGCTCTCGCTGGCGCCACCTTGTGCTCACAGTGTCCTGGATGTGGTAATAAACCCTTGGGGGCTTATGCTCTCACTTGCAGACTGCGTCCTTCTCATTTATCAGGCTACTGCTGACCTCGTTACCAGCAGAGCACCGGCCTGACTCTCGCGTGGCCTTGCCGACTTTCTCGACGTGCCGTTGACACGCTCCGACACGCCGCACGACCCAGAGCCTTATGTCTGGAGCAGCCTTTACATCTTCTTTTCCCCTCCCATTTTCCACCGCCATAAAGTACTTTAGCGATCCGAGTTGGACCATCGCTAGATAGTCAGTGAGGAGCTACCAGCTAGAAGGATACATTAATGAGGATCTCTCCTGGTGACGGGGTGACTCATCGGCGCCGGGGGGGGGGGCGAGGGTAAGGTCGGGACTGCATGCAGAAACAGGCGGACCCGCTCTGCGTCGATGCTTCCCGCCCCACATGCCAAACAAAATAGGGCTGACGAGGAATCGCTACCGCCGATACAGGAAATAAGATGCAAATCCCAAAGAGGGAGATTACGGTGAAGCAACAGGAAAATGGTGTACGGTAAAATCAAAGAAATCGATGCAGGGATCAAAATGAAATCAGTTTGTTTTCTGTGATTCGCACTGATTAATACAAGATGACTTACAGACTGAGGATGACTGAATAATATGGACTAGTTATGAAAGGAATACATAATAAATGCTATATTGAATGGTTAATAGAGGCAGTGAGCTGTGAGTGCATGGTTTTTTTTTTTACACCTGAAAAGGGGAAAAATGACACGTCTGTCATATTGTCACCATGCTCCTAGCCAGGTGGATATAATCCCATTTTCTCCCGCTCTCGGCTCACGGACCGCCGATCGCTCTGGATATTCTGGTGTTTACGCGCTAACGGATTAGTGCCGGTGCTAAACGGCGGGCTCCATTGGCATGTCTGCCATCGTTTACCTGACGCTTTCATCCGGAGCGACGTCCCCCTCCCCGTTCCTGAGCTGGATTCGCTTGCCTGAGTGATTTCAGTTCCTCAAGGGTACTGTGGGGGAGTCTCTCTTGGGGTTTGAGCCAACAGCCTACAGGATACGAGTCTGCGTCCTTGACCACTGTGTTGCCCCGAAAATTAAAAATTTTCAAACTGTTTAAGGCATTCCTGGAAATGACCCCACCCCCCCATTTATTTGGAAGGTGCTTTAATCAGCTAAGCCTCAGAAACCTCCCCCCTCTCATTACCGAGGTTTGGAGGGTGCCAGCCCTGGCGATTTCACATTATCTGAGAATTTTTTCAATTAACTAAGAGATAAAGTAGGAAAGATAAAAGAATATAAATATCTATGGTGTTAAGATACAGTCTCCTAAAATTTACATTTGGAAATAAAGTGAAACTCTCAAAAATGCATCGGAAATTCCCCCGCAATAAAGTAGGCTGTCTACTTTTTTTCATGGTGTATGAGAATGAGCGCAGTGGGTTAGTTTGGGCTCCGTTCAGATGTGCCTATATAGATGTGGATGGGATCTGCATTAATTTGCATAACTCTGAGTTATTTTTATAAACGATTCCTCTGAACTGACAGCCCCAGCTCTCGTATTTTCGATCGGGTGTCGCTGAGTTCGGGAGTAACGCCTGTGGCGTGTTGACTTTATCGATGACGCGCTGTTTTGCCTTCGTCTTATGTCCTGCCGTCTGCTGGGTCAACAAACCACAACATCGCGCTGCTCTTCCGGGGGTCTCATTCACACATAGCCAGATACTGTCTCTAATCTACAATTATAAACCTGCCGCAATAGTAATTATTATTTTGTTGACACTTTTCTTAAAGCAGCTTGTAATTTCACCCATTCGTACAGCTGACTTGCTATGCTTTCTGGGCATTTTCTCCCTCCGGGGACTTGAACCAGAATGCTACCGGTTCTTGTTATAGTTTGATGTGTTCGGTAGAAAGGCCAGGGGGAGCTGGTTTCAAGGAGGCCATCCTACTTAGAGAGCAGCGGGGGGTCTGGTGTTTAATGAAGCCAGGTCATTTCTGGTGGGTCTGTGCGGACATAAAAAGTAACAGGCCTTGAGGGGTGGGGGATTCTGACGGGCATCCAACATGACAGTAGGGCCTGCCTCTTTTTCTTCTCCCTGGGGACAGGAGGAGGAACCAGAGAAGCCCTTACGACACAGACAAGTTCTGTCTGCCTCCCAGAGTCCAAACGGCTTTACATGTAATCGCACGGTCCTTCACCCCTCGGCTTCCGCCTTTGTTTCCCACTCTCCTAACAAGCCCTTAGAAACCACCCTGGGGGACCCTTCCTATCAATCAGGATAGGCTGACCCCAAAGCCGCCTGCTCTTCCTCCTGAAGTCCCCTGTTTCTGCTAATTGAAATCTAAGCAAAGAAGGATGAAGTCTTTGAACATAAAAAAAGCAGAATTGCAGATGCGAGTGGGATTAACAGTCTATCGCTGACTGACGCACCTGGGTCTGGTGTCCACCAATCGACAGGACCGCCATGTATCCCGGGCTGTAAGGACACCCAGTAGTATCATGTGGAACCGCATGCCCCAGGATGCTTGTTCACTCTTGCTGGTCCTGATGTCACCTGCCCCTTGGATACATGTGGTCCATGTGGCCGGTAGAGCTTTCCATGACCTTGCATGCAGCATTTTTGCCTGGAAATACACACACAGAACACAATCTTGTGACGGAAAGACCCCATGGGTGCAGATGTTTGTTTTTTTTTGGGGGTGGGGCGCTGACAGAATCATTCAGAGTACCAAACGTTAGCTGGGGGGTGGTCACTCACACCCGCCTGAGAGACGATCAGGGACAGCGCTGGACTGGGATTAAATTACAGTCCTGGACTAAAGTTTCCAGAGTGGCGGGGGGGGGGGGGCAGCCCAGCAGCCGGCCACCCCACCCCACAGGGTCCCGCTCCGGCGCAGGTAGGCCCGG
>JAODLD010000054.1:5950405-5961936 GCA_026781065.1 Mormyrops boulengeri | reverse complement strand
CCCCCCCCCCCCCCCCCCCCCCCCCCCCCCCCCCCCCCCCCCCCCCCCCCCCCCCCCCCCCCCCCCCCCCGCACAGAAAACAAGAAGAGGCCAGGCTGGCAGGCGGGGGCCAAGTGAAGTGATGTAGGTCTCTTTTGTGATTCTATGTTTTGTACCTCAATGCAGCATCTGAGCTCTGGTAGACGGCATTTGAGTTTCAGAGGTGAATCATGGGAAAGAACGCAGTCTACGGGACACGCATGTGTGTCGTGTGTACGCGTGCATGTGAGTGTGCATATTAACACGCGGTATACCTTGTGTGTGTGTTTTTCTCTGTTGTCATCTTCTGACAGGCCTCTTCAGGGTAATTTGCTTCCTTTTCCCCGAGAGGCTCACTTGAGCGCCGATCACAGTCACGCTCCTGCCACTTAGCATACCTGCGCTTCCTGTTTGCCCACATGCCGCTGCCAAGCAACCGCCTGCCCACCAACTGAAGCAGTGCTTCCCAATCCGGTCCTTGGGGACCCACAGACGGTCCACGTTTTTGCTCCCTTGCAGTTCCCTGCCGCACAGTCCACATTTTTTGGAGCTGGGAGCGAGCAAAAATGTGGACCGGCTATGGGTCCCCGAGGACCGGATTGGGAAGCACTGAGCTAAAGGATCATTATATGCAGCCGGTGGCAGCTTCCACTTCGATCCACTGCTGCAGACCAGCTGTTCGTGTGTCCGTGTGGATGATCTCCAGGTGTTAGGAGTTTGCAGATCGACCATAAACACAAAGTCATTCACCTCTGGCCTGTTTACAGTCTTATTTGCATCTTGTCTACAGACTGTTGTTTATTGTTATTATGATTGGGGCAGGGTTGGCAACATTGGTCAGCTGGCTGGAGTGAGATTTTATATTCAAGACAAGTCTGCACACACATGCACATGCATTTACATGGATGCAACAGTTTTCTTATTTGTGAATAGTCCATAAGGTTTGCAAACTACCCCAATGCTTTTTAGGTAATTTTAGGTTTATAACGGAATATTACAGATTTGCCATAAAATTTCTTGCGTGAGAGTCTGAAGTCGTGAGTGTCGTGCCAGATGTGTAAGAGCTGGCATCCCTGTTGGGGCAGCACGGTGGCTCAGGGATCGAATTCTTCTTCTGCTTCCTGTACGTGGACTTTCCTCTTGGTTCTCCGGTTTCCTCCTGCCATTAAGTGCATCGGCAGACACCCTAATTTGCCCGCAGTATGCAATGCACGTGTGTGTGCCCTGCGACAGCCTGGAGTCCCCCATGCCATACCTCCCTGCTTTCCTGGGTCTCCTGTAGCCCTGTAGTGCTGGCTAAGCGGTTACAGAAACAGGGTGGATGGATGTCTGTAAATTGAGCAGTTAAAGAAGTACAAAGGGATGGCTGCATGCATCAGACCTGCGGCCTGACAGCTCCCCCCCGCCGTTGGCCGTGCTCCCCGCCAGCTCCTTTTTTTCGGCAGCCTGCGAAATTGCTTTGCTGTCCACGCCGGCTCCCTCATCAGCGCATCTGGGATGCGACAGTTTGCATACTACCCATCTCCTTTACTCTCCCTCCCTCCTTCTTTTCCCTTTGGTTTTCCCTCTTCTGTAATTTTGGTTGGTGGGGGAGGAGAGCAGGGGTCCAGAACGAAACCACTAAGGGTGAATCTGAAACGAAATCCTGCCATTTGCACAAGTACATTGAAATCCTTTTTTTCACAGATCCTACCTTGCTATTCTTTGATACACACGCAGAAATATGTACAGTAGAGAGCAAAGCAGGGTCAGGCCATTTTTCGGCTACTCCTGGAGCATTTTTATTGGGGAGGGGTTAAGGGCCTCGCTCAAGGACCCAACAGGCATGTGATTATTCTGCTGAGGGTGGAGCTCAAACCAGCGACCCTCTGATTACAGGTACAAGCACAGAAGTTTAAGCCACTGAGCTATACACTGCCCCCTAGTGTGGAGGCATAATCCCCACAACCATGTGGCAATCATGGACTGACTGACTTCCACCTGATGGTGCCCATTATTAATTTTAAGGTGATGATACACAGGGCAATTTTCTGAGCAATGTTGCCGGGCAACTGCCAACCAGGTGAGGCAAAGGCAACTGATCTGGATCTGGTTGATCAAGAAAACTTACAGACTGTCCAAAAGTGTAATGTATAATGTTGCCCTGCAACATTGCTCAAACGGTTGCCCTGTGTATTGTCACCCTTCGGTACCCTTATAAACCCAGGTCAGGGGGATCCCTGGAGGTCCTACATAGAGCCTGACAGATGTGAAATGAGTCGGACGTGGTTGCCATGACGTCAGCATTCCTCGTAGTTCTCTTCGGCAGGACCGTTTCCCCGAGTGACGAGGATGCCACCTTGGAAAAGACAGCTGGGCCTCAACAATGTGCAAGGAGGCACGATTATTGTCTGAATTAGCGCTAATGAGTTCGTTTTCGCCGCATTGTGCTGCAGCTGGGCACAGTGCCCTATCCCACAGCTGGGCGGCACGTGCATCTTTTCCGCAGGAAGGGGATTCGCCCTTTAAGGAAGACGCCTGTTCGCCCTTTAAGTTTTCTCACCGAAAAGCAGCCCAGGCGCTCATGGGAATTTCAAGAGTTCTTCCGCAGAAAACAAGTTTATTTCCTCTTAAGACAAAGCAACAAAAAAAAAGAGAAAGATTGAAAAGGCTAAGATCAGCTATACATTTATAAACCACATTTATATTATATGAAAAAATGTAATCAGGGATTTGGCGCACTCTCCTATAATTAATTTTTTGTTTTTGCTCTATTATACCCGAGATCTCAGTTCCCTCGCTAGCAGAATGAGGCACATTCCCTGCCGTGGAATCCAAATACACAGAATAAATCCACACGCATGCACAGAAGTGACACGTAAATTGGGTACTGTCCTTAACCTCCAGAGAATATTTTTAAAAAGGCAGAGTTATATTCAGGAGCCAGTGACCCATTTCGGCGATTTCAGTGGGCCATTTTCAGCAACCAAGGTGCGATCGTGGAAAAACCATGAATGAACATCCAGTCTTTTACTCACTCATCCTCTACTGGAGATGAAACAATGTGCTTGAGAAAATGGTGACCGGACAAAGATGGCGACATGTCAGACTTATATCTTTCCGCTGCATGTTTTCAGCAGCTTTTCTCCTACATTATGTGTCAGTAGCGAACATACCCACCCTTCATATCCTCGGCCTACCGCCAGTCATTCAGTTCAGTTCAATTAATTTGTATATAGCGCCTTTCACAACCAAGGCACCTAACACGGGTGTGTTGTGGTACATTACAACATCATTAAGGCAGAATATAACAAAATGAGGGAAAAATGGAGGAGAAAGAAGGAAAGAAAAAGAAATAAAGAAACCAGTCCAGTCTACAGACCAGTCTAGAGGCTTGTCATCCTTAAGGTCATTAGGAGGTCATCATTTTGTCTTATGAGGAGAGGTTACCTGAGCTGAATCTGTTTAGCCTCGAACAAAGGAGAGTAAGGGGTCCAGGTATATAAGATTCTAACAGGTCTGGATGCTGTTCAGCCAAATGGTTACTTCAATATTAGTTTAAATACTAGAACTCGTGGCCATAAGTGGAAATTAGCTGGAGAACATTTTATAATTAACTTGAGGAAGCACTTCTTCACACAGCATGTAGTTGGAGTATGGAATAGTCTTCCTGCTAGTGTAGCGCAAGCCAAAACCCTGGGTTCCTTTAAATCAGAGCTAGATAAGATTTTAACAACTCTGAGCTATTAGTTAAGTTCTCCCCAAACGAGCTTGATGGGCCAAATGGCCTCCTCTCGTTTGTAAATTTCTTATGTAAAGAAAGAAAAAGAAAAAATGGCACATGGCAAAGGACAGAGCAGGAACATGTGTGCAAAAAAGACGTGTGTGTGCAAAAAAGACGTGTGTGTGCAAACTCAGAGCTCAGCCATGCTGAGAAACAGACTATTTAGATGGACTCACATCATCACTGCGATAACCATACTTCTGGGAAACCTGAAGACCAACAAGGGGACAGACCAGTCTAGAGGCTTGTCGTCCTTAAGGTCATTAGGAGGTCATAATTTTAGGTCCAAAATGCAACCATTCCAAACATAACCATTAGTGAAAATCAGTGTATACAAATATTATTTGCCATACAAATGGTACATAAAATTTAGAGTTTATTTATAGTGTACCATGTAACATTTACTATTAAATCAGAACTCTGCATAATACCTTAATATTATTAAGTAATTCACTGTATTTTTTTGGTGCTACCGGCCTTGGAGTGACTGGGCAGGTGTACTCTGTGTTTGGATTGGCTGAGCAAGTGTTCTGTGTGTCATGATTGGCTAGGCAGGTATTCCCTGTATCTGCATTGGTGTGGAACGAGTTCTATTTCCGGTTACAGCCGGTCACATCAGGATTGAGCTACATCAGGAAGGCTTCCCACGGTCTTTCATCCTATGACAACCATATTTCATCATATTCAGTTCTAGTCCAGTGCAGTGTGACTGCCTACTTAATCTCCTTAAAGTTTCCTCCTAAATGTCTTGCTGATAATTAGGTTGGAATTACCTGACCGGTGTGAACTGTTGTTTACTCTTATCACCTGCAATAACTGAGGTAGCAAAGGGTGCAAGAGGGGAAGGAATGGAGGCAGATTGAGAGTGTAGTGGTATCTGTGTGACTGCGTGTGTGTGTGAAAAGGCGTCTGCTGGTACCTGTGTGTACATGTCTGTGTACCCGTGTGCCCACCTGTCTAAATAGCACAAACACGATGGCAGTGACCTAGTGTAAGAAATACAGAACGAGTCAATGTTATGTCCTCTGGCACCCCTTACATAAAAGTAGTGCTGACATGCCAGGTGAGAATGAGGGGGACAGACAGAGAGGGATAGACTGGGAGAGGACTGGGAGGGAGAGTACAGGGAGAGACTGGGAGAGGGCGGGGAAGGACTTGGAAAGGACAGGAAAAAAGTGGGAGAGGACAGGGAGAAACTGGGAGAGAACTGGGAGGGAGAGACAGGGAGGGACAGACAGGGAGAGTACAGGGAGGGACTGGGAGAGGACAGGGAGGGACTGGAAGAGAACAGAGAGGGAGAGACTAGGAGAGGACTGGGAGGGAGAGACTGGGAAAGGGGAGGGAGGGAGAGACTGGGAGAGGGGGGGGAGAGATTGGGAGAGGGCAGGGAGAGACTGGGAGAGGACAGGGAAAGACTGGGAAAGGACAAGAAGAACCTGGGAGAGGACAGGGAGAAACTGGGAGGGACATACTGGGAGAGGACAAATAGAGACTGGGAACGGACAGGGAGAGACAGTTAAAGACTGAGATAGGACAGGGAGGAAGAGAGTGGGAGAGGACAAAGAGAGGACAAGGAGGGAAAGACAGATGAGAAAATAGGAGGGAGAGAGCAGTGAGAGAATGAGAGAGGACAGAGAGAGGACAAGGAGGGAGAGACTGGGAGAGACAGATGAGGAAACAGGAGGGAGAGAACAGGGAGAGACTGGGAGGGAGAGACTGGGAGAGGCCTGAGACATGGAGAGGACAGGGAGAGAGTGGGAAATGGCAAGAGAAAACAGGCAGAGGACACGGAGAGACTGGGAGAGACATAGATGAGGAATCAGGAGGGAGAGGGCAAGGAGAGACTGGGAGGGAGAGACATGGAGAGGATAGGGAGAGAGTGGGAAATGGCAAGAGAAAACAGGCAGAGGACACGGAGAGACTGGGAGAGGACAGAGGGACATGGAGAGGATAGGGAGAGAGTGGGAGATGCAAGAGAAAACAGGCAGAGGACAGGGAGAGAAAGACTATAAATGGACAGAGAGGTGCAGGCATGAGGGAGAGGAGCCTGTCCTCCAGAGCATCGGCCTCGTCTCAGACCCCCAGTTTCACTGAGAGCACTGCACTTGCTGGTGCCGTGCCGTGCCGAGCCTCTGAGGCTCTGCCCCTGCTCCCTCCACCACTTAGCTCTGCAGCGAGGCAAAATGGGGGGGCTGCAGGGGGGACTTGGGAGCGAGGCAGTGATCTGGACCAGTGGCTGCGCGCCGCACGTCTGAGAGCACACTCGCTCCGCTGCTGCCGCCGCCGTCCGTGTGGGTGTTTCGGTGGGCGCTCGGGCTCTGAGGGGGGGTCCTGCCAGCACTGAGCTGTGGTGTCACTCCACGTGTGGATGCAGCATTCCCACGGAGGGGTGCAGTGAGGCACGGCGAGGCAGGATTACAGATGGAGCGCGGCATGGAGAAGCGGAAAGGTAAGCAGGGCTCCGAGCGGTGCAGGGCGGGAGGGCTGAACTCGCGGAGGGGCTCTCTGGGGGTTTGTCTCTTTTATTATTTATCACCGGCAGATGAAATAGGTCTCTTATGTACAGTCCAGCCTCACCTGCCGGGGGGCGCCTTCTGTGGCGGCGGCTCCACTCTTTTTGGCTGGTTTTCTGCGGGTTTCCTGTGGCTTTGCTACTTTGCGTGACCGGTAGTTGCTAGCGAGTTTCCCGGTCGCCGACCCCGGCGAGGCTCCGGTGCGTGAGGGGATGGAGGAGCGGAGGGAGATGGCTTCGGCAGATCGTACGGGAGCCCGAACCTGGGAGTAGGGCAGCCTGCAATCAGGAGCTGTGCCATTAAAACGCTATATGTATACTTATTTAAATGTATACATATTACAAAAATGTATATTTAATTATGTGCAATGCATAGATTTTTACAAATACAAGGAAGCAAGATACAAGGATGCTTTAAACTAAATTACAGAAAAGCATGTGAATTAGTATTTTGATAACATACCGGTACCTTTAGTGAAGGATTATTGTACGGTTTATTGGGTTTTGTGTGCAGGGTATGATTTTTAATGTGCTGTTTTTTTTTGATGTTATTAGAATTGATTATTTGGTGCTGGGGAATGTGAGCGTGCTGTTAGGAGACCCTCGGGGGGGGACACTGCTGTGCACGTGAGGCTCCGGCCAGCGCCGTGATCCGTTCTGCCTCCACAGCACGTGTGTTTGTCAGGCTGACAGCCGCGGTAATAAGGAGAGACTCTGCGGCCAGGTCAGAGCCAGCTGACGGCTTTACATAACCCGCACACCTCGGCTCAATTTACCTGCACACCTTAACTTAAATAATATCCCGCACACCTCTGTTCAAATAACCCGCACACCTTGGCTCAAATAACCCGCACACCTTAACTTAAATAATATCCTGCACACCTCTGTTCAAATAACCCGCACACCTTGACTCAAATAACCCGCACACCTTGGCTCTAATAACCCGCACACCTCTGCTCAAAGTACCCGCACACCTTCACTGAAATAACCTACACATCTCCACTCAAATAACCCGCACAACTCTGCTCAAATAACTCGCACACCTTGGCTCAAATAACCCACACACCTCTGCTCAAAGTACCCGCACACCTTCACTGAAATAACCCGCACAACTCTGCTCAAATAACCTACACACCTCCACTCAACATGCACACCTCAGCTCAAATACCTAACGATCTCAATCCAGGGAAGAGAAATACTGAGTGAAGGTTTTCTTTCTTTGAGACTGAGTGGGAGAGACAGTGCAAGGAAAGCAAGACAGGGACAGACAACAGTAACTTTAATTACATTTCTTCCATTTAAGATCTTTCTGTAGAGAATGATTTTCAATTTCAATGAGTATCTGTTGTTTTTAACTTTTGTTAAACTTTTCCAAATGTGTGTGTGTGTGTGTGTATATGTGTGTGAACCTCGCACGCACACTCGCTCTGCATCCGGAGCGTGGCAGCGCAGGATGGTGTCGTGGCCCACAGTCCCTGCAGGGGTGACAGGATGCCAAGCTGAGTTCTGCTAGCCATGTGGAGCTCGCCCCCCCGCCCCCCCCCCGGGCACATGGACCACACGGCACGGCCTGCGCTCGTCATGGGGCTCCGTGGGCCCCGGCTTCCCATCAGAGGGCCCTAATTAGCCGGGATGGCCGTCTGTGGGGCTGGCGGACAGTGGCACAGGTGCCCCGTCAGCCTGTCACCGTACGAGTGTCATCCGCGTCCCCCCAGTGTGAGGTTTAACGCCGGGAATAGGCTAACAACGGGTTGCTTCTTTAACATCGACTGCCAGGGATATTTGACTTTCGCCAGCAAGTTTGTCGTGTGTGTGGGTGTGTGTGTGGGGGGTGCTGTGTCCCCCCCCCCCGGTTCATGACAAGGAGTGAGATAAAGGTTATTCTGTGACTTTACAGATAATTAGATTAAGCGGCGAAGGTGACACGAATGAGTAACGGTGAGGGCCGTCCTCGGAGGCCGGTGAGTCATCAGTGGTGAGGCCGGCTTCCAAGCCCCTTAGCGCTGTGGGGTGTCTCTGCTCAAACTACACCCCCTTCAGAGGGGTGCAGCAGATTCTACCCCACCTCTCTCACCATTCACATTGTTGTTCTTAATCGTACACGTCAGATGGAGAGCATGCCTTCACTCCCCTGCCACCACCAGCCTTTTGTGTGCAATTTAATACTTGGTGGGTTGGGGGGGTTGGCTGCCCCCCCCCAACAGACACATTTATGCTTTTGCTTCTATTTGCCTAGTGATGCAGGTAAAAGCTTGCTGAAGAGGGAGAGAGTGAGGTGTTTGAGTCCATGGTGACATAAATAACCCAGCGGAGGATAAGGAGGGAGGTACAGGGTGTGCCTCACAATATACAGGGAGGGGGGGGTCGGGTCCTGCAGGTTCTGGTGAGACAAATCTAAGAAAAAATGTTTGTGCCCCGATAAGGCTCATTCTGTCCGGGGATGTACCGCTGTCATGCGTTTGGGGAAGGAATTTAATTTCTCTGCGCTTTGATCTTCCGAGAGGGCGAGAACTTCTAAAGACTCCAGACAGGGAATTGTGGGAGCAGGGGGAGGGGGCACAGGAGGGAAAAGAGGGTGGAGAAAAGTAGGGCAATAGGTTTTTTTTCAGCGATAGAAGATAAGAATAGAGTTCTTGCACAAAACAGCCGACTTCAAAGGCGAATATTGAAATGTAATTAGCGGAGTGTAATTACTCATCCGTCAGCAGTCAACAGCTGAGTGTCGGGACGCGGCGTCTGCCGCTGTACGGCGGTGCCTTTCCGGGGACGCCGTCATCAGCGCTTCTCAGCCCGCCTCGCCGCCGTTCGACGGCACTGCGAAGATGATAGCCGGATAATTAGGGAGGTGAGCAGAGGCCCTGGCGACGCCTCGCAAAAAGCGCTGTAAACACGGGCGGGGCTGGGCTTGGCGTGAAAGCTCAGCACGCATGACCTCGGCGTTTGCTTTTGATCATTATGGCGACCTCGATCGGCCCCTATTCCCCGCCCCTTCCCGCCTGCATGTCGCAGCGTAAAACAACACTGACTCAGTGTTAAATTTTCATTTGATGTCATGAGTGAAAGAATGAAATTCGGGTTCCGTTTTTTGGTTCCTCCCATGGTACCGGAAATGTCATCTGCATGCGACTGAAAGGGAACGCTGCCGAGTTATTTATAACACTTCATTTTAAAAAAAACACGCAGCACACAAACATTATGTGGAAGGCAGCATCTTTGTCCCTGAGCGCCACTACATCGTCGGGGGCATCGTACTGCATCACTGCTGGGACTCTCTGTTTATTTTATTGATGTTCCCGCTTTTTTTAATGACTTTTAACGGATTCGGTTTGATCAGCGTGCCTTTGAAAGCCTCCTGTATTCTCTTTCATTCCGGCTTCATTTTGGCGGGAAGCGGCTGCCGCCGTGCATCTGTTTCTCGCGGCACATGTATTTTTTTTATTTTTTTTTTAGTCAGCATGGAGGAGACCATCACAAGGACGTTGCCCCTGGACACCTTTCCCCCAAACATGTGACTTGACAACCCATCAGAGTCCAAAGCTTGACAGCATCTTTATGATCATGTGCAATCCGATTCGGGGCGTGTACACCAGCACGTGAACCAAATCCCCCCCCCTTCACAGAAGTAGGCCGACACATAAATAACGTGCATCGCACAGTTACCAGCGATCAGGCTAAAGAGTTCGCTGGGAATGCAAGAAGGAAATATAATTTGCCGTGCGTCACGTGGTCGGAGATGAAAGCGGGCGGGCGGACAGGCTCCCGGTGGCGGGTTCCCCGCCACTCCCTATTGCACACCCAGCCCCCCCTCTGACACACTTTCTGCCACATCTGAATGAAACCGCGGCGGCAACATCGAGCGAGTACACAACGGCGGCCAGGGGTGTTCATACTGCGGGGTCTCTCAGGCCGGAACGAGGGGGCAGATTACGGACGATAAGCCGGTGGTGATAGTGAACAATAAACGGCAGGATTCGTGGGATTAAAGTATTAACATCAAATAAAATTAAAATAATATGGAGCCAGGGAAGATGGGATCGAATGACAATCTTGGTTATGATAGACTGTGTTTGCCATCGTCAGGCTCAGGAATAGCTCTTTCTTACCCACTATCCTTTGCTGCTGCACCACCTTTTTTATAGTGCTGCCCCTTATTTTCTCAGAGGGGGTCCTCAGGCGGTCGATGCAGCGACTGATGTGGCTGGTTTTACAGAGAGTGGCTCTGAATGGCTGGCTGTGTCCCCCCCCCTCCTCATAGTCGGGGTCTAGTAAATACCGGTATGCGAGCAGCTGAGGGGTCTTTGATGGCACCTGCAGTTCTGAGTAGTGAGAATGAGAATGGGCATGGAGAAATGCAGGAGCAACTATGGCATCGAACGCAGGGTGCAGCTACAGGTCGATGGGGGGGGAGGGTCGTGAATTCCATAGCGGATGGAGGCCACTCATCACCCGGGGCTGCTGTTCCCGCTGCCGCTATTCCGCGTTTCCTCCGGGGGTCAGACAGATCCCGCATCGCCGCCACGGCGCTTGCTACCATAGACCTCGTTAGTCAGGTCTGTTCAGCTTCAAGTTTTTTAGTGCAAGAAGGGGAATAAAAAACCACTAATGAAAAACAAGGGAAATTAAATGTCAGACGAGCCTGCAGTGCCAAGCCCATAGGAGGAATTTAGGGGAACTGCATTGCTTGGTATAATTAAATTTCGATAGTTAAAGCACAATTACTTTTTTTGTAATTAACGTGAGCCTGAAAACGCTCCGTTCCCTTGCAATCAGCTCCTCGGCGTAAAACCTCTTAGCTGCCCTGTCCCCCGCGCCGTCGCCGCCAAACCGTGAAGGTTATCTCCAAAGCCTTCCGCTCTGCCTGGACCTGGAGAGAGGCCGTCGGTACCCCGGAACAACCCCCCCTTCCCTAAACCCCCCCATCGTCATTATTTAGCAGCCCAGCACTGGTGTCGTCCTAAAACTGCAAATTACGATTCTTGGCTTCAAAAGCAAAATTCCTGCACAGAGTTTAAACTTTCTTTCTCCCATGTCCAGCCTGCAGACTCCCCTCAACTCCGCATTCTAACAGTTATAAGCCTTAATATCTCTGGAGAGATCAGTTATTATCTGTTTGTTTGTTTGTTTGTTTAGCTGAGATGAGGATGAGACTGGAGTAAAAATAATAATAAACTTTGGAAGCTTTGCATTGATGGTTACAGCTACGGGGGGGGGGGGGGGGGGGGGGGGCGGCGGCGGCGC
>JAODLD010000054.1:5917346-5950305 GCA_026781065.1 Mormyrops boulengeri | reverse complement strand
ACGTCCCCCCCCCCCACCCAGCCCTCTCGCCACCATCCCCCCCATTCTTCCTTAGTGCTGCTCCAGCTAATTTTTCCCTTCATACCTTATTCTGCATATCTCTCGTCCTGTCAGTCCAACAGCGGCGGTGAGTGTCCTCTCGCCTTGTTCTGCCCCCCCCCCCAGCCGCGCAGCTTGAAAAAGTCGCCTTTTCTATAGACGAACAACACAGAGCAGCCGGGGCAGACAGGGGGCTGAGATTGTGTGTGTGTGTGTGTGTGTGTGTGTGTGTGTGTGTCTACAATGCGTACCTTTCTGGCCCCCATCCTCCAGTTTGTAACTTCCTCCTTCTGTCTGTCCGTTCCCCAGGTGGCCCCCTCCCTCCCACTCCTGCCTCCAGCCTGCTCCCACCTGCCCCTCCTCCACCTTCCGGCCCCCTCCAACCCGCCCCCCCAGCCGTCAGAGAGTGCCAGGTGCCCCTGCTCGACAGCAGCTCCCCCCGCCCCATTCTGGAGTCTCACGCTGACGATGAGTTTTCCCCCAACTCCTATCTGTTACAGGCCTGCGGTCCTCTTCCTCAGCCCCCCTCCACGGGTAAGACCCGCTCGCCCCGCTCACACGAGTGCTCCATCCTGTCAGGACACATCGTGCCATAGAGGAGACGATGTTTAATATAAAGGTTAAAAGCTGTCCCCTCCACTCTACGAACGTACTGCAGGTGTACTGAGCTCGTACAGCTAAACGGCAAACGTCGCCATAGCTACACTGTTTACTGTATTTTTTTTTTTGTTTTTGTTTTTTTAGAACACATTTCGTATTGTGGTCCCCCAGTACTCGATTGACTCCAGTTGTAAATGGACATGGGACAGTAGTGCCGGAATGCGGGAATCGTGGTTCTATGATTGCGTCGAGTGAGAAATTTTCTAAGGGAGGACTGTACGTGTGTTTAACTGGTTTCCCTGCCTCCTCCGCAGTAGTTTGTTGATCCCAGTTCATTTCAGGTAGAATTTGCTTCATTACAACACAGTGGCTTTCATTGAAATCAGAGCTGGGGTCTTTTTTCAAAATCAGTGTTTTGGAACTTTGGTATTTTATAAAATATTTAAAAAATATATATATATATATTATTTTCAATTATATTATAAAGTTTTCCCCTCTTGAAATGTTGAAATGCATATTTTTTCTAATTATTTAAAATATCTGATCATCTTTTTAATGGTATTTAGATCATTTGAATATTTAAAGGTCACAGTATTTACTGACCTGCAGATGGTAATATTTGTCATTTTATCATTCTTTTTTTGTACTGCTTATTCTGATATTTTATCTAAACTAAACTGAAGGGGGAAATGATCCTGCTGATCCCAAAACATTCCTTTTTGTTTCAGTCAAAAATAAAAACTTAGTTTATTTCATATAAAGCGGCGGCTACTTAATGTCAAAGCCATTTTAAAATCTGTGTTTCTCTGAAGTCTGTTTATCACCATGGCATCACACAGACAAATTCAGCTGTCTGGGAACCAGACTGAGGCAAAAAAAATAACAATGTACTATGATTTGCCTAGAATAACAAGACAGGATTGTTTTTTTTGAGACATTTCTTTTGAGTTCCATTGACGCCAACAGCACAAGGGAAATTGTTGACCAGCTGATGCAAACGAATATGATGAATCGTTGGATGAAAGAGCATATTTTCCATCACAAACTGTGAAGTGACCCCACCCCCTTCCATCAGTGGCGTCCCCCCCCGTGGTTATCGTGGTCCGTTGGCATTACGTTCCCGGCGGGCTGGATCCTTCAAGCGTCCTGTCTTAAGAATTACCCCGCCTTGAGTGACTCTGTCCTTTGGTGCAGCTGCTTAATATGTGGACTCTAAGTAGGGGATGAATGCAATGCTGACAGCCACAGGCCAAGGAGATTAGACAGATATTTCCCAGACTTTATTGCTTGAAATTTCCTACCCGTGATCGGTGGCTGAGTTTCATTGTCCCGAAAGCACCGACCTCAAAGCTTTTAATTACGGCGGCCAATTGCAGTAGTCTGTCGACTGTACCATCCAGCCTGACAACTGAGCAGTTCGTTGACGAGTTTCCACCGCGTCGGAAGCGAATTATAAACGCAGGTTATATATAGTGAAGGAAAACGTGTTCAAAATAATCGCATAATACAATTTCTGCCTGAGTGTATCTGTTGTTGACGCCATTTCCTTTAATCCGTTATAAATCGTTACAGAGCCTGATCGGGGCTCCAAGCTGGAGAAAGACGTGATTGTAACCCTTTTAAAATAACTCCACATAATGGTTATAATTAGTTTACTGTTTGGTAGTGCAACATCAATCATACGCAGAGTAAGCATACAATAAATGAGAGCGTCTCTGGCTTCAGGACTGACCCTATAATTGCTTTGAAAAAAGGTCACCAAACAGCATTAAAATTAAGGAGAAAATCGCAAGTGTGGCCAGTGCCTGTTATTAATGTTGCATGTGCTGTTTTGAAGTCTCTACTATTGTTTAATTTTATGTTTGCACCTAATGTGTCATAGAAATAATACCTAAAACAATGGATGCATTTTTCTGTAGTTTTATATACTTCCTGTAAATAATATTTATTATTAACTCCATTCATATTTTTCGTACTATAATAAATTAATTCAAACAATGAGCTTAGTCTTATTAAAGTCAGTAATTTTTTTCTGTTTTTTTTTACTTATAAATTAACTATATAAATAATGAATTCATATGTATTGTTTAACTCTCGTGAATTTGTTGTACACAGTCCTAATTGTGCGTTGTTGCAGTTGGAGCTCGCTGCTATTGTTCAGGCCAGGGCTCCTGTTCACCTGGGCTCCGCTCCTGTAAGGTGATAAAGAACATGGCTGAACATGACAGCAAAACAAACGGCACGGCTCTCTGCTGAGGGCAGCCTGGCACAAAGTTGCCCTTTTGAAGAATGTTTTTTTTATTATTATTATTTCTATTTTTTTTACTTTGCATGCAAGGGATTGGTCTCTACTAGGTTTTTCTTGCCAGTAGTAAAACCGCTCATCTAAAGCATAATTCAATAAACCAGCTATATATTCCAAAATCAGCATATAATAAAAATAATAAAATTATAATCATATAATTATTAATATTAATAATAAAAAAATATTGATGTTGTTCTTGTTTTTGCTTATCCGAAATAAAATACATGGTAGCAAAAGATAAAATAATTTAAAAACGTATAAAGCACACTGCTATTAATGAATAGTGTTTTGTTATATCTGAAATTTTTAAATGATCTCAGCAGTAAAAAAAATATATATGTATATTTTTGTTGAAATAAGGAAGAGCAAATGTTTAATTATTAACATAGGTATTTTCTATTTCTAAATAGATTTGGGAATTATCCTGACTGCATCTATTGGCATATATTTTACTGCATTTATTCTGGATAACAATGCATAATATAACCTGCTTATATTTATTACATTTACTGGTGATGTTAAATATCTACACATTTATTTGAGCCTAATTACTGGTATGACAAACAAATTGATTTAACTGTAGAAAACAAACCAAAGAATTCTGAAAGTATTAGAAGGCACAACCACCTAAAATTTAAATAACATTTTAAAAAGCATTTGGTTAAATAAAGAACTAATTAATTAATTACTAAGTAATTCATGTCTTTTCTACAAATGGATGCATCCCAACATGGAATTTTCCATTGAACTTTTTTTCTAATTATTTGATTCCATTGAACCTCTGGAAAAATCTGCATGAAAATAAATATCTGGATAAAGTGCAAGATTATTTCAATAGATATTTGGATTCACCGTGTTCTTTACACAAAAAATGGTGAGTGTCGTGGCAGTAATTAATGCAGTATTGAGAGAATGCAACTCATAAATTATGCAGCCAGCTAGCTAAAAGCAACCGTGTGCATGCAAGACAAGCAATTCACTCTTACCAGCTACTATAGGTAGCATCAACGTGAGAGTGCCTGACGTAATCTACTAATATTAAAACGACTTCTCCTTGAAAAGAAGTGTTTTGAAACTTTTCAGTTTTCTAGATTTTTTATAGTGCATAAACTTCCTATTTGTTCTTCAGGTTGAATAAGTGAATATCTCAAAATATATAGATTTTTTCAATTATTTATCTTACAATAACAACACTGCTGAATAGCAGCCAGTTGAGCTTAAATGTGCATAAATGTAACTGTGAGTGTAAATGTGTTCGTGAGAAACAAGTTTTAAAATAGTTTATTATATAAACATATATTTTTTAATATACTTTTTCTTTTTATATAACTTTTAGTTTTTCATTCTCATTACACGTCAAACAAACCTGCAATTTAGCACTGGGACTTGGTTTATTTATATATTACTTGAATAGATATTATTTATTCATTTATTTGTATTTTTTAATATTCAGATTGAGGGGGAAAAAACTCACCACATGACATACTCATGCTGTTTTTAATTACTATTCATTTTAAATAAGTGCAATTACCATAAAAGGCTGTTCTGCTGGAGTAGAGCGGAAGCACACTGCCATTACGCCTTTGTGAATCTGCGTCCCTGGGCAGAAAATAAATTCCGGAAGCATTTGCTGGCCAGTACACCAGGACTGTGGTGCATTAGCGCCGTGTTTGCACCCAGTCGGCTGCACCGTGGTTTTGCTGCATCGGCCATGATCGCGGCGTCGAATGAGATGGCCTAGTTAGGTGCATAAGCCATGCAAAAAGTTTGCACAATGCTTTCGGTGTCATCCTCCATGACCAAACACATGAAATAGTTTTCATTTGGTTGATGCCACTGACAGGATGCCATTGCCTATTATATTTATAATGTAACATGTCGCCATTTTTAGGGAAGTATTGATGTAGGCTCTGCAGTGAATGCCGAAGGGAAAGCTAATCAGCCATGCGCTTTACTCTCAGCTACTACCTCAGCCTGCCGCCCTACTATGACATTTGTAACGTGCGAGCATGAACAGCATCCACACGTCTCTTGCAGGTAGCTGGGCTAATCGAGGAAGCTTCAGCCATGTCGTTTCTCAGGCTATCTGAGTAGCTGAAGCCATGAGCTTCCGTGCAGAGTGTAATCTATGCTGGGCGCTCTGGAATCCACCCCGGCAGAAAGAGGTCACCCGCGTTTATTAACGGAAGATTAAATGTATATTGTTAATTGTTTCTCTCCTAATAATGATGTTCGTAATGTAGTGTCATAGTAGTGTTATGTATATTTATATAACTAAAATTAACCAATAGGTTTTTATATAACGTATCAGTGTCTCAGTTCTTCCGATATTTCTGTGTACTGGGTTCCTCTAGTCATGCTATCTTGAATAAATCTCCAATGGATGGGGGGGGAATTAAAGGGGAAGTATCTGAGTGGAACACTGAGGTTTTCTTGCGCTGGCCTTTAATAAAGAGAGTTATGGATTCCTGCCGTCCAGTATGGATTGACGGGCAGCCCCCTGTGCTCAGGCTGACTGGCAGATTTATCGATAAATGATTTATTCAGGTCGAGAGCTCAACAACAAATCAGGCGTCTTCTTTTCACCTCTCCTCCCGTGCTTCACTTTCAGGCTAATGCGTGTTGCTCCTTCCTCACTTTGGCCCTCGTGCCTCCTGCCTCCTGCTTCGCCCATCCAGAGGCAGGTTCCCCGGTAAGGGAACCTGCGCTTGAGCACTCAGCCACAGGCCACTTTGCCGGTGTTCAACACACAGGACCGGCCCCGCTTCCATCACCTTCGCCACCTTAGCACTGGAGGTTGGGAACAGCCTTAGCCGTCGCGTCTAGCGCATTAAATTATAATCAGCCCCGTCCACAGTGTGCGGCAGAGCTCTGCAACACAGCGGCAACTTAACGCTCCTGCTTTTAGTTCTGCTTCTGTAGTTCTTTTTTGGTAGCTAAATGAAACTACTCAGCTCTAAAGCCCGGTAATCAGTCAAGGTTCTGAGTCTTAATGTGTCCTGAAAAAAATACGTAAGGAAAAAAGAAAAAACGAACAGAGCCACACAGGCCTGCCTCCCTTTCTGAAGATGTGTTTATAGACGATTTAGGGGAAACACTGAAAGCGTAATGTAACTCCATTGGTTCATCAATAATTCATTACAGTCTTGGCTTACCGGGCGATCGTACGTGGAGTGGACATTGTATAAATAATGCAGGGGAGCTTGTCACAATACTTTGACTGACGTTTTGTGGCCTAGTTCCTGACTCTCGGAAAAAATACCGGCATAGGCTGCATTCGAAGATCCTCATCCAAGGCGGTTTTACGGACACTGCTGCCGTCTGGCACGTGCTTTTCTGTTAACGTAAGAGTTTGCGCTGTCTAAAATGAATGTTTTCTAAACATCTCGTCCGCTGCTAATAATGTGACGCGATTCGCCTCACTGATATCCAATGGAAATTCTCCAGGTGAACATGCTGTTGTTGCGTGTTGTACTCTGTATCTGCAGTGTGTGTGAGCATGCATGCTATCTCCATGTAAGTTACACAGGGCACCTTGCAAGAGGCCCTTGACATTAAGCCAATGTGGAGAATAGGAAAAGACAAAAGATGTTCTCTTAAATTATGAGTCAGTCAATAATCACCGTCAAACGCAAGAAAACGCGACGGTGAACATATTTGCTGTGCCTTTGCAAGGACATTGCACTTGTTTTGCTCTGCTAGCTGATCTCGTTTCACATTGGCATTTTACTTTATTTCGGAGAACTGAGTGAACTCTGTGGTGTCGTAAATCGGTTACGCGTCACTTGCAGCCTTCCTGTGGTGTGGCATTTTCCTTTCCAAATAAACAAATAAAATAGCACTTTATGTACTTACACATTAAAAATAAATGTTCCAAAAACGCATTGTTTAAGCATCTGCCTTCAAATAGCAGAGGTAAACTAATGGATGGGCAGTATTCCGTGATTAAAGTGTTTAAATTCCTATGTTTATAGCACATGGGTCCAGAAACATAACAGAGATGTCTATACCTTTTGCTTGTTTTCTTTTCTATAATTTAAAATGATATGAGCATGTAAAAACAGTTACTAACCATCCCATCAAGCAAGGTTACTCTGTAACAGGGAAAGAAACAATGTAAAAATAGAAAACAAAGCATATCTCCTTTACTCTGCTGTAGTGATTGATATCGTTGTTTTACATGCCTTATATACTCATTTAAATTACCACGCGCTTTTTATTGAGCATAAAATGATGCCTTTTCAATGATTTAGTCCAATATTTATGTAATTAAGTGCAATATCGATTTTTGTATGTGTATACAGGCCCATCTGACATCCCGCTGTTTCCTTATTCAACCTAAATTATTACCACTAACCGTCCTTTGACTTTTATATATTTTCTTCTTTTACTCAAAATTTATTGTCTGTTTAATCATAAACTTTCATTTGTAGCGTTGCTTGAAAACTTTTTATAATTAAGATACTTATTTTTTTACAAAAAAAATACATTTTTAAGTGTGTAACCATTTTGAAGGCTTTTATAGGTTTATTAGTATTTTAAGACTGTAGTTAAACGAATAAGAATAATAATAATAATAGTAATGTTTTTGTTATTCAGAATCATTGATTCTTGATTTGTTTGCTCGTTACTAATGGCATTTTTGCTTTTTCTGAATGAAGCCCACTGCCTCTGCTGGACCTCATGACCCTGTCTCCGGTCCAGCCCCTGGCTGATATACACAGGATCCGTCTGGTGTCCGTCCCCGGTGTTCAGGCCGTGCCTCTTTCTATGAATGGCGCACACCTCTATATCCAGCTCCTCATTCTAAAAAAGAGCACGTGTCCTCCGAACCCTCGTGACTTAATTTGCTTTTGCCTGCCCCGTGATAATGAGTTAGCGCATTAATTCATTTTTATAAAAATGAAGTAAATCTTTATATCAGTGATTAATAGGAGGTGATGGAAAGGCACTTGCTTAAGAGGGACACTTCTGGTCAGCATTTTAATACTGATGGAGCAGGGCTCTAATATTTTTCGTAGTGGATAGTAATTCTCAAGTTAGTAATTATCAAGTTTGTTTCACATTTTAAAATTTGTTTCAATTAAAAATTAGCAGAAAACCAAAAATGGTCAAATGGCAATATGCATTATTCAGCAGCATACTGAAAATTCTTATGGATGTCGTAAAACATTATTAATATAATATAATGTTTTCTCAATATAATATAAGGCTCTGTAGCATAAATTGCTGTCCGGTTGTAGTTAGACCCTCTATATCTCCTAAGAAAATTACACTCTCAGCTGTTATGTTAAATAGATTTTCAATTTTTTTTTTTAATTTGCTATGTCTTATAAATTGAAATTTCCCCCATCCAGATTTTTTTTTTAACTTTTTTTCCAAATCCTGAGGAAGCTAATATTTTCAGTCATGACATATCTAAACAATATATACAACAGTATTTGTGTGATTGGCCTTGTAAAGTGTCCTTTCAGACGGCAGTTTGTTTCAGATCTGAACAGGAGAACGTACAGCCCCCCCCACCTTGTACATATAGGCAAACATTTCCCGGGCCATGAAGGAAACGTCTACAGAAAGGAGAGATCGAAATTGAATTAGCATCTTTCTGTTTGGCTTTAAGTTTGATTTCTTGAATTAACTAATGATATTAAAAGCTAATTTTTTGCTTTTCTTTGTCTCAGCGCCTGCTCATTTTTCAAGGTTGCTGTTTATCAAGTCAGTTTTGCAATTTTCTGCTATCGGTTCAGTTCAGGTTTAGGACAGAATTCGGCTGGAACCCAACAGGCTAAGAAGACACTGAAAGACTGTGTGTGTGTGTGTGTCTGTCTGTCTGTCTTTCTGTCTATGGGGGGGAATTGGGGGTCTTGTGTATGTCCACAGGTGTTTATAGTAGGCATATTGTCCAGTGATGAGTGTGAGTGTCTGCTGTGTGTGTGTGTGTGTGTGTGTGCGTGCCTGCCCAGTCGCCTGGTAGGCTGTGTAGCTACCCATGCCTGACCAGGAGCTTCTCTCCAATCTTCCTCACACCGAGCATCTGGATCCCGGGTCACTGTGTCACCCAGCAGACCGGCCGCTTCCAGCTACCTGCGGAGGCCAATAAAACGCTCCTCTGGCAGCATGGGCTTGCCCTCTCCCTGTAAGCCATCTCTCGGAGCTGACGGCCTCCGTCTGCGAGGTGTGAAGTGGCTCTATGGGGAGCGAACGTGTTTTTTTTCTCTCTAAACCGGGGACCTTTGTGCTGTCAACGTTGTGTGGGACGGTGTGCAGGAATGTAATCTCCACGCTCCTCCTGACCTTCTTTCCTGCTCCTGCACAGCTCCCTTAATGTTACCTCGACGCCATGCCCTACATTGTCTCGGCCGGGGCTCTTCTCGTTAGATGGGAGCCCCCAGCGTGTCCTTCTGCGGGTTTAACGCCGTTTTTCAGTGCTATTTAAAAGCCTTCACCGCATAAGCCTATTTGGTGGCGCGGATCCTGCACGCCCACGGCTGTCACTTCCATTTCCCCGGTGATGCTCGGCGCCGACGGAGCCGGGAGGGGGAGCGGCCCCCCGCCTCATGATCCGAGTCCGGCCGGGTCGCCACGCCGCGTTATCGGGTAAAGCGGATGGCGGGCCGCAGGGTGGCCCAGGCGGCTGAGGGACGCGACCCCCATCGGTCTCAGCCCAGCATGGCCCCAGGAACCCGGCGGGTGTCCCAATTGGCTCCCATCTCGGCCACGTCGGGCTCGTCCTGTGCCGGGGTGACTTCCCGAGGCGGTTCAGGGCTTCCCATTACACGGCCGGCTGGGGGCGGCCGCGGCAGAGCAACTCCCAAACACTCCGCCATTCAACTCGCCGCTCGCCTTTTGTGTCGCTGGCTAAATGTGTCGCTTTTTTCGTTTACTTTTTGTTGTTGTTTTTTTGTATCGCTTTCATGGATATGGAGCTTTCAGCATCTCGTAATTACGGCCGGTGTGAGACACTGGGGTTATCGTCGCTTATTAAAGGCGACATTGACAAAGAAAGCCTGTGGCTTTAATGAGGTATATCTGAGACAGATATCTGAGGCTTTTAAAAATACTTTTAGAAAATAAACTGAGCAAATAAAAGCGCAAAAATAATAAAGTCCATAAAATGAAATATTGTAAAGTTGGTTTATTGAAGTTCACTCTTCTGATTCATTTTTTCCATGCAGGTTTTGTATTTATAGTTCTGAAATTCTCACTAATAAAGAAAATGAATAGTTGTTACACAGTGTCGAAAGTGTATATGAAAGGTATAATATTATCAAAACATATTATACATTAATTAAATAAAAATATTTATCAGTATTGTACAATGACAAATGATGTATTTACTTTAGTATTCAGAATTCTGGATTTTTTTGATGTACATATATCCTAATGAAATAAATAAATTACATTTGTGTCGAAATCTGTAAAATCACATTTTAGAAATTTTATAATCTCTTTAAGTTTGTGGAAAAATGCTGCTGGCAAATATATATTTTGCCTTCTCAATAAATAGAATTACCTACAGAGTGTCTTTTGTTCAGAATCCTTGAAAACGATTCTTGATAATTCTCAGTTAAAAGTTCAACGCAATGTATAGGTCAGACACAAAAAAAAGTATCAGACTGGCTGCATAAATTTCTTCGTAATGACAGAAAAAAGTGCGAACGACTGATGAAGTGCTAGAATTTCTGATCCAAAAGACAGTCCTATCCAGACTATTGTACGTTACTCTGATAAAAAGCGTTCAGTTAGTAGAATGGGAACGCAATCCATTCCAATCTATAAAGAAACCTAAATCACTGAGGACCAGATGAGTAAAATAAATGACGCAGGGATCATTTTTCCAATAATTATTGCGCGTAATGACTTGAATACACTATATCATATGGGAGCAAGGGTATCCATGTTACTGATGTAAATACTACTGTATGGGAGGGCAAAAATCAGCCAGTAAGCTCTTTGTATGCTGCAGCTACTGCAGAGATTAACCGTGAGATTTTATTGACGTTGTATGAAGTAGCCTCAATCACCTAGGCTCGACAACAGAAGCGTCTTTAATGAAGTCTTAGGCTCTGTGTAATTCTCAATATAAAATTTCTAATTGAAATTATAAATAAAAGTAATCATCTTGTTGACTTTTTAAGTGTTAATAAATCAAACATCAAACTGTATTTGTTTCGCTATCGTTTTGATTCGACTCAGTGAATAAATATGGGTGGAAGATTTTTAAGGCTCTTTAACGGCGTAGTGCCTCACTTGGCGTCCCTCCTTTGAATGTGTGTGTGCTTTGGGGTCGTTTCGCTTGGGCCTCGTGTGTCTCCCCCCCAGCCCCCCCCCTCCAGTAGGAGTGGGATGTCCTGTGGAGCCGTGTGTGGACGGCATGTGAGGTGTGTGTGAGCCTCAGGTACACACTGTGTCACAGAAACGCCTCGAAACATTGAAAATCTTCAATTCGTAAAATCTTCCAAACACCCCCCCCCCCGCCCTCGCCAAGCCCAACCCAAACTGGGTGTCGTCTGAGCAGTCAAGTGGGGAGTGAGGAAGGAGCGGGTCTTTGTTCTCCCTCATCAGTATTCGCTGCCCACAATGACACTTAGCCCAGGGCTCTGTGTATGTGTGTGTGTGTGTGTGTGTGTGTGTGTGTGTGTGTGTGTGTGAGAGAGAGAGAGACAGGGAGAGTGAGTGTGTCTCAGTGTGTGTGTGCACGTATGTGTGAGTGTGTCTGTGTGTGTGTTAGTATCTCTGTGTGTGTGTGTGTCTGTGTGTGTGTCTGTATGGCTGTATTTGTGTGTGTGTGTCTGTCTCTGCATGAGTATCTGTGTGTGTGTGTGTGTGTGTGTGGGTTAGATTGATATTATATTGTGGGTACCAAATGTTCCCCATAACGTAATAAAAACCTGTTATTTTGACATTGTAGGGACCATTTTTCAAGTCCCCACAAAGATTTGTGAATGCAATCAAAACAGTATAAATGGCAAAAGTCTCGTATTTGATTTGGTTACTTATGGTTAAGGTTAGGACTGGGTAGGGGTTAAGGTCATCATGTTGGGGTTAGAGTTTTCCCCATAGAAATGAATGGAGAGTCCCTACAAAGATATAATTACAAACCTGTGTGTGTGTGTCTGTCTGTGTGTGTGCGTGCATGTGTTTGTCATTACATGTGTGTCTGTGTCTCTGGAGGACAGGCTCTGATTATGTTCAGTTTTTTAATTTAAGTTTCATATTAGGGAATACTGTCTGTCATTTTTAGGCTGGAGTCACTTATAATCGGGAAAAAAACACATTTTTGCTCCTGATTGCTCCATAATATTTTGTATCATTAATAGGAAAGCAGCAGAGAGGAGCAGGCAGAAAAGATGGGCACGCTACAGTGCGCCCCGCTTCTCCATATCCCCGCCTGTCCAAGGCCAACACTTACTCAGCCATCAATCTTCTTTAAGGAACAATCTTTAGGATTTTGAGGGAAAACAGTTTATTTTCAGCTTTCAGCTCCTGAGATATGACTTCTTTATGTATATATATGCTTAGACAGGCAGTTTTTTTTTCCTCCATGGTCATTTATAATATTTACACTTTTCTGACGTCAAATATTCGCAAAAACAATTCAAGTGAAGCCCCTCCTCCATTTCCCGACATTTGAACCCGCAGTGAATGAATGGATAGTCACCTGTATTAAGGTGAAGAAACTGTACAGTATGAAGGGAGTTTGGAGGTTGAATTGTCAGGGCCGCGTTCATCCATTTTAAAATGCGGTGGCGGCGTGACCTTCACACGTTACCTGGAGAGCTCTGCTCCTCGTCAGAGGTTGGTGGGGGAGGATGAATATTCAGGTCACTCAGGAGGGTAATGCTGATCACGCGACCGCCTCTGCTCCTTAACACCACGTGCCGAGATGGCCATAAACATCTGGCATTAAGGGACGCTTTCCACAAGCTTCAAGTTTAAGGAATGAGTACTGTCAGCATAGCATCCAGAACAAGTGCTGCGCTGTTTTACTGGGAGGCTAACCTCCCCTGCTTTTCTGTCTGTCTGCAGGTCCCCCGAACCACCACGGCCAGTCGAGCCTGCGGCCGCCGCTGCCCCCCTCCCACAACCACCAGACGCTGTCCCACCACAACGCCTCGGGCAACTCGCTGAGGCGCAACTCGTTGACGGGCCGCCGTGGCCACGCGCCCATCTCCGGGCCGGCCGATGGCCCCACCACGCCTGAGTCTGTGCAACTTCAGGACAGCTGGGCTCTCAACAGCAGCGTGCCGCTCGAGACCAGGTGGGTGCAAAGACGTGCATACATGGAAAGGCATGCAAACATGGAAAGCTGTGCATACATGGAATGGCGTGCATACATGGAAAGGCATGGATACCTCCAAAGACATGCATACACAGAAAGGCGTGCACTTGAAATGATGTGCAAACATAGAAAGTCATGTGCACAGAAAGGTATGCACACAAAATGGGGTGTTTGGAAACACAAAATGGTGCTTTGGAAGAAGGTTTGCCAACACGGGAAAGCGTGTACATAGAAAGGCATGCACACAGTATGGCTTGTGGACAGAAAGGCAGCAAATCATGAAAATCACGTAAAGGAATTTGAACACCTGCAGCAACGGTGCAGCCAGCTATATGCAGACCACACCTCAGTGGCAGACACACACTCACAGGGAGCACGCTGGGGTGCTGGTTAGCATGCACGTGCACAGACAATAAACGCTGGGGCAGCGAGATCTCTCCCCCACCCAACCGCCACGCATTCCCTTTGTTGCATCTCAGTCCTGCCGGGTCTGAGCGCCCGCGCCACCACCACAGGCTCTGCTCAGATGTTTTATTCACGAGGGCGCCAGGCCGGCCCGGAAACCCGCCGGCACACTCCCCGATCCCGCCAGGGCCCACGTCCGTGCCCGTGTTAGTCTGCCCATTCTTTTTCTGACTGCTGCTTTTGATGTCGTAGCCCAGAATGAAAGCGATGGGTTCCCGGGTGGGGCAGGGCAGGCGGGATATTGCCCCCCGCAGGACGGGAGGTGTCTCTGCAGCTCTGCCTCGTACGAAGCTGGCACAGCTGGGTATCCCGCTGCTAATGAGCCTGGGACCCAGACGAGGGGGCCAGGAGGAGCTCAGAGGAGGCGAAAGACAGAGACGGGCTGGCGTTTGATAGCAACAGCCCATCTGTCAGATGGCCAGCTCTGTACAGAACGTGTCGATATGTCAGAGAGAACGGCGACAACCCAGCGCTCCAAGCTACCATAATACAGCAAGTGAGTTATCGTCCTAACGAACATCATAACATGATGCGTAATTTCATTACTGGGCTGCAACAGGCATGCGACAGCCAACTTCGTAATGACATGCCATCCTGGAAGACGAACAGCCGCCTCTGGAAGAGTGTACCGATATTCCAGGTTAAATTAAGCAGGGCGAGCCTCGAACGTTGTGAGTTTCGCCGGGTGTTTGTGTTTACCAGACAACGAAGCACAAGTCGCTAATCGAGATTACACAGAGGGCCACGATTTGTGGATGCTGTCATCTAGTGCGGGGGAAACATCACGCTTTCCGGAAGCTTCTATGAGAATCTTTCTAAAGGTGACTTTGTGAAGTCTTATAACTAGATATAAATAGGTTTTTAGTGTACAAAAAGTCTCCTGTTTATGCACTCATATTTACTTTGAATCCGTTTTCATGAGGAACTGAAGGACTTGTTTATGATATGTGGCTGTTCATGAAAAATGTAAATGTTCAATTATTATATTTTTTTATGAAATCCTTCTGAAAATTGGATGTGACTCTGAGGTGTTAGGAAGTAATAATTAAAATGCGTTTTGATTGCATTTGACATTTGAATACCTTGAATCCTGAATCTCACAGCTTTTTTTTTATCTAATTTTGTCAGTGTGTTCCTCTGGCTTGCTACCTTGCGTCGTTATCACCTGTTCACAGATTCGCTTGGATGCCGCTCCTCTAGTCATCCTGAGGTGGATAGCGCTCTTTGTTTAAGTCCCAGCCTCGCATCATAAACTAAGGCTAACAAATTCACTGAGTGCAGATAGAACAATATGAATGAGTCACAGCTGAATGATCAGGTCAGGCTTATTCATTCAGTGAGATATATATATATATATATATATTTGGTGACGGACGGAGTTATTTTTACGATGCAAAAGCGTTTACTGTATATGTAAATTTTATGGCAGTTTGGGAGCCTTTTGGGAAGCCTTGTGGAGGACGCTGGCTGCACCGCTGGAGGTCGTTCCCTCGCGTCTGTAACCCGAGGTGGATGGAGGGGTTAGGAGCTCCTGTAATCCGTTTGACAGGTGACATCATCTCGTTATTTCCCATCAGGCTGCAGTAGAAGGCGACTGGCAGGCCCTTTCCCCTGCGGAACTGGCCGCTACCACGCTACATTTGCTGCGTTGTCCCGCTGTCAGACGTCTCATTCCTGACCCTCCGGAAGGAAATTCTGTGGGCCGCGTCACCGTCAAGCGGTCGCTCTTCTGGGTGGGACACCCAGTGTGGATTTTGGGTTTCTGATAAGGAGCAGAAGGTGTGTTTTCCAAAGCTGACAACCCATCAACCACCTCTGTCCCTCCGATGCGAGACCCCGGAGCCAGTCTCCTCCAGAAGCCTCACTCCCCAGCAAGCTAATTAGCCGACGGCTTTTCCAAACTCCTCCGTTTCCGTCGCCACCCAGCTGACTGCCCGCGTGTTGACAGAGCCTAAGCTGCTCACCTCCAAAGCTAACGTGGGCCGTGTCCATAAACGGCTGGCACACCCCAGCCCAGAAATAAACACCTATCATTCAATCATTTATCCAAGCGTCAAACAAATCCTGTAGCTGTACATGTGTTTCTGGAAGTCATTCTTCATCAGTGAGGTCGTTATATCCAAGCATGATGCACCTAACGAAGTTTTGCTGGCATCCCTAAAACTCCAGGAGGCAAGTACCTCCACAGGTCAGCTGTTGCTACTGGCGACCCGCCATGCGTCTCCGTGACGACGTCCTCCTCCACACCCTGCTGGCCTGTCCCTGAGGTTCGCCCAAGCTGCCCGTGACAGGTGTGGCTTTATCGCTGCGTTTATACTCCGCCGGCCCTTAATGAAGCTGACCTATGGCCGCTCTCATTAATTTCAGCTTCCGATCTTCTTCCCGACTGGCAGTATCCATGAGAGCAGTTAAGCCCGGTGGTTGTGTTAGCAACTGCGAGAGCGGGAGCGGTGGGGGCGGGGAGCCGTCCCGTACTCCCACTGCAGAGGGTAAACATGGAGTGGGGGGGTATTTAAGTCAGGGGCCCTCCTTTCATTCTATTTCAAAACAGACGCTGATGAAAACAGACTTTAATAAGAACAGATAGCTCATTATCATGGGAATTACCTATTCATTTTAATTCCTTGTTGTGCTCCCTGGCAAGATCTTATTTACGTTCGTTTCAATAAAGCGGGATACCTGGAGAGCTCTGTCGTACGCGCCGGCTGTCTGGCGGAGAAAAGCCCGTTACGGTGCTCTGGCCCAGCTCCTCGTGCTGATTGATCGCCGTCTTTTAAAGTTCAATACCTGCTGGAAAGCCCTGAAATTAAATGCAGAGGAAGGGGAGAGGGTCTCCCGGCTGGTGTGGGAGGGAGGGGGGAGCCATTGCCCCCTAACACATCACCTACTCCACGCTCTCAGTATACCTTCTGCTTCCGCCGGCGCAGATGCGAACAAGGCTCTCTATGCTTTTTATAGAAGACCTTTAATTATGAACAGACACGGCGTGCCACGTGGCTAACAGCGAACCGCTCCGGAGCCGCTAACAGCCGGAAGCTGCCGCGGCTACGGAAGCAGGCGCCACAGTGTCCAGGACCGCGGGCCCCCTTATAAAAGCCCAATGAATATTTAACGGACCACGTCGCCCTGCACTCAGCGCGCACACACACACTCGCTCCCTTGAGCCCCATGGCACCCATCTCCCACCGCCATTACCCACGTGTCCCCGCCTGCTCCCACGCATCCAGACGCCGCGTCCTCATCGACGCTGTGCTTATCATAATGCTGCATTTCAGAAGCATTTATTATGCTCCACGGAGTGCACTAAGCACACATTTAGCTTTAAGTACATCGTTTACAGTCATCCGTTGCTTTTAACTGTAAAATAAGTCAGGCTTCATTCCATGGTTGTCTGCAGGACGCCAGTCCTGCTCCTTGTTCCCACATGCACCCGTTTTGTTGCATTTCCTCCTGTTGAGATTTACCCCCAGACCTGTACGTGTTTTTTGGATTTTAGTTTTGCATTGGCTTGTGTTGTGTTTGCTAAGTGTGTTTGCACCAAGCTAATTATTCACAATTATCTGCCATAATAATACCTGTATAATTATCTGGCTCAGTTGTTTCTGTTCTTCGGAACTAATAATGTTCCCAAGCCAAGACATGAGTGGGATGCAGAACGCAGCCAGTTAGTCAATGACGTGGCGCCCCCTATCTAAGACAAAGTAAAATCGTCACCCCCTCAGAATGTGGTAGCCGCCTGTGTCGCCTAATGAATTAATCAGCACTGCTCCCATCTCAGATTATGATGGACTTTATCGATCCCAGTGGGAACTTCCATTTGATCTACGGTCACGTCAAGGTGACCTCCGCGCCGGCGGAGTGGAGCCCCACTGCCCGAGACAGTTTCTTCTTCCACGCGTGTTTTGCACGTAGGGATTGACCGGCGTAGCAACATGGCCGCCATTTCTTTTTCGATGAAAAATCGGATTGCCCCACCCCCACCCTACAAAGTGTTTTATTCTTTTTTTACTGTTGCAATGCTGCGGCATACAGCAGCCGATCAACAGTGTGGGGGCCCCAAGAGGGATGACACATGATCCGCACCCGGTCTCTAGCAGGACTGGAGTGCTAAGTAACAGGTCGCCCGGCTTGATGTTTGTGGCTAAATGTGGGCTCTGTGTTAGCGGTCCTCCTCTGGGGGCTGTTGGGGGGTGGCGTTATTTGTGTTACCTGCGGTCTTCCTGCAGGAATATCTCTCCTCTATCAGGCCTTTGTTTGCTTGCCTTTTTCTGCTGAAAAGCCTCCCGACAGTATCCCGCGGCCCACCGTGCGTTTCTCACAGCTCACCTTGCTGCCTAATGATTGTCTGAAATATCTGTAGCGAGCGCGTTTGCGCATTAACGGACAGCCCGGTTCCTCGGCCCCCGACGGCCGCCTTTCCCGTGGGTGGCCACAGGTCTCGCGAGGGTGGAAATTGTTATCCGCTAAAACCTTTATCCATCCGTTTATTGTTAAAGCTTTTCTTTTCTCACCCCAGAGCTCGACGCTGCAAAAGCGGCTCTCCACAAGTTGTTTTCTTTCTTTCTGTTTGTCAGTGGTTGCCAAGGTACGGAGGCTGTGTACAAAAGAGGCTCCATTCGCAGCTGAGCACCGTAATCATAACGCGACCCAGAGCCCTGTAAAATAAATGGGAATTTTTTTCCCCACCATGCCTGAAGTATTCTAGGTGATACGACACACATTAGCATCATGGATTATGAGCTTCCCAACCCGGTGTGCCGGTGTGCAGTTAATGGGTTTCACAGTGTGGTGAACAAAAGAACATTAGAAACACATGTGAAACACGCATGTTAGAATCCCTGCGAATAAAATGATGTGGCATGGGGGTCATGAAAATGGGGAAGGGATTCCTGCAGGGTGGGCGGGGCATATTCTAGGCTGAGAGAGCGAGCTGGGCCTGACTTACAGCCCTGGTAATGATGCTCTCATGAAGTGAATCAATGTGAAGCGAATTTCTGCCTGTCTGCACACCAAGCCCCTCCCGCTTACAGCAGGTAAGGCACAGACGCACGTCCTGATTTTGCCAAGTTCAACATGTCCCTGTGTCAACAAGAGAGGGGCTTGTGTTTCACTTCTTTAACCAATCATAGCCTTCATTGTATGACATCACCAGATAAATTAAATCCAGTGTTGCCTGTCTAGCGACATGGTGCACAGATTTGTGAAGTACCGATTTTATTGTGCATGCCTCTTGTTGAATGAATGAATGTTGCATTTATATGGCACCTTTCAACGTACCCGAATGTGATTGGTTGAAGACGTGAAACGGAAGTCCCTCCCTTGTCAACCCAGGGGCCCATCGAACTCAGGATCTCAGGGCACTGAACTCAGGGCAAAATCAGGGTGTCCAAGTGCAGACGAAGTGAATGAATACCCTTATAGCCCAATTCACCCCCCGAGTCTGTAAACGGGGGCAGTGGAGACAAGTCTCCATGGTGACATCCCATGCAGCCGTTCGGGGCTTCGGATGCAGACATACATGGAGCAAATGCAGCGCACACTCCGGAGCGCACACTCTGCAGCACACACTCCGCAGCGCACACTCCACAGCGCACACTCCGCTCGGACAAGCGCGGGAATAACTCCGACCCCCTCGGCTGGTAATGTCAGCAGGGGTAGGGCGGGCTGGCAGAGAGTATCCACGAGCCCGCCAGTGTGTTTCAGCATCGCTGATCAGATGTCCTGTGTGCAGAGACGCGAGTGTTGTGCTGTCAGACATGTTTAGTGTAAGAATGCAATAAAATCAATCATAGAAATGTTCAAGTCATCATACTTAAAGTTTGTTTTTAAATTAAATTCAATTCAAACTATAGATATGTTTCAAATTAAATTTTCAAGTCTAAATTTGGAATAAATTCTACTTTAAAATGTAATGGATTCACTGTAATTTAATCGTTTATTGCCAGTTTAGTTCTGATCTGTCTGAATTTTGTTTTTGCACTGTTAATTAGTGTCTAATTGAAGCTTAAATATGTACATTTGAAAACTCAAATATCAGTATCGATGTGTTTTTACTCTCTATATAAATGTTCACACTTACTAACCTCTACTACTAGTTAAATGCTTGTTTCTGGGTTGTGGGTCTTGGCTTCCCGAGGTTTTACCCAGAGATCGTCCTGTTATTTTATATTGTAATACCCAGGGGTTCACAATACTGCTGACTAGGTGCACAGTCTTACAGCATTTGCAAAACTACTATTACTTCATGACCTCTTTTTAAAAATGTATAAGAGCACAGTGTTAATTGTAGAAAAGCCATTTGGTCCATTGAGACGCTGCCGTCGTCGTCATTCTTCCCGCCCTGCATCGTGTCGTCATGGTTGCAGTCGTCCAGTCTTTTCTGGGTCTGTTTAGCCAATTTAGAGTAGCGGCGTCATGCAGCAGCGTCTTAGCGGGCAGGTAGGGTGGCCTTTTTGCTGCACTTAATGGATTATGACACGTGTCTAATGATCTTGTCATCAACAATAGAAAAATCATTTATAAAAGCTTTATAGATCAGGTTAAACAAGAACGATCCATTTTATAGTGTAACTCATTTTAAAAGAATTAGCACTACAATGAAAAAATAGATTTTTTTAAATCTCCTTATGTCGTCCTAAACAAAGTTTCCTCAAGAAAGTGGTATCTGTCTGATTTATCGAATCTGGTAAATTGGTGATTTTTAACGGGAGCTTTTCTTCGGTGCAGACGTGCAGGTGTGGTGTCGCTCGGGGTTACGCTAAAGGTGACACCTTTCCCTCCGTAATTTCTCAGAACGGTATTCGTTTTCCTCGAAATCTTCAGAAATGTTCATTGTTTTCAGCTGCAGGTACTTAACCTCGTGGCTCCGCTATTCTCTGACTCTCTACTTTAATTTCCTGCTTTTAATTTCATTTGCTGTGTTTTCATTCAGGTCTGCAGCACAAACCTAGATTTAAGTACCATTACGTCGACTACTGCAATTATCCACAGCGCTAATGCAGTAGGGTCCAGCTCTCCAAAAATTATATGCTTGGCTCTGTCACCAGTTACCTGATGGTGGTACAAACCCTCGTTATTTTCCCCCAGACCACAGGGGCGTACGTCTCAGCTCTATTGCAGAGGTCTCACGTTCAGCTGTAATCAAAGTTAATGGAGGGCATGCAGGCCTACGGAGGTGTCACCCTCCAAGGTTATGGGCTTAATTTCTGGAGTTAGCATGTTCTTAGCATGTGCTTCTCATGTCCCTGTGGGATTCTTCCAGGTATTCTGATCTCCTTCCATAGTTGAATTGATTGCCTGTATTGTGTAGTTCTGTGTGCCCTATGAGGGACTGGCTTCCCATGCTGACTGCCCCCCTGCCTTCTACCCCGTGCTGCCTGGGCTGGACTCCAGGCTATGGGCTCACTGTGAGCCCATGATTATGGATGATTGATGGACGGATGAAACGGAACCAGCCAGTGAGCACAGAGGTTTAAGTTGATCCTTAAGCCCCAGTTACAGATCTTCTAGGTACCTACAGGAGCCGAGTGCCCGCAAGTGACAGCTCAAGTCTTCAGCACAGTCAGGGTATCTCCTGGAAATAGCCACAGCTGCCAGTAGGCCAGAGTGAAAACCTGGCAGAATCTCGGATCTCCGGAGACGTTAGACGCTAAGCTCATGAAGGCCGTCGTGTCATACACGCAAAGCACATGGTTTTGGGAGGAGTCAAGCATGGCCTTCAGTAGGTTCCCTCTTACTACAATCCCCATTCTTCAGATTTTAAGCACCACCCCCCTCCCCCTGCCCTGCCTGCTACTGAAATCTTTAATAAATCAGCTCTGGCAGCTTGGGCTCTCTGCAGCGATGAGGGACTCGAGGCCGCGTGGTGCAGTGTGGTCTGGGTTTTGTACAGAAAGTAATCAGACAAGCTGGAGGGAGGAGTGCCCAGGCGGGTGGGGCACCCCACCACTCTCCGGTGCGTCTGGCTTCCGCCGTCGCCTCTCTCTTGTCAGCGGATGTTACGCAGAAGAGACGGGCGAGGCCACGGGGCTTTAGATGGAACCGTCGGGGGAGACCCATCAGCCAGCCTGCACCTGTGGGAGTGGCTGCCAGCTGGACCTCCAGAACCAACTGGGTTTTGGGCTAAGGCAGACTGGAAGAAGTTGGGCAGAGACGTGGGTGGTGCTCCAAGATCTCCCCTTTGTTAAAGTCCACTGCTGGTCCTTTCCTCCACTCCGACAGCCTGAAAGCCTTTCTTCGTAGCAGTGGAGGTTTGAGTCAACCGAGAGAACCGCCATAAAAATAGGATGGTAAAACCAGTCCAAGCCCCACAATAAACATGTTTCACACCTCTTTGCAATTGGCAGGGCGGAGCCAAGGAAGGGAGCTCATGCATATTAATGTGCAGACTGTTCCTCAATGTACTAATTAAGAGTTTTTAAAGAGCCGGTTTTCAAGTGCAACCATGGGTTGAAAATGGGTTACCTGCTCGACTGGGCGGAATTACGTCCCAGCGGTACCACAAAGCGACAGTTAGCTCAGTGCTACACCGCTAGAGATGTCATTTACTCCATTTGGTGTCTTTGTTAACCATAGACAAGGGAGTCTCGGCGCAGCCATGTGGTTAGAAACGTTTGATTCATTAGGAAGGAAAGATTTCCTTCATGCCGACCCCCCCCCCACCGCTCCAATAACGGGGAAAGTCCTTGGCCATTAAAGGAAGCGGCTGCAGCGAAATCTGTGAAATAAATATTAGTGACACACAAGAAAAACGAAATCTGGGGCTGAAATAAGGGAGGGGAAAAAGCGAATATCTTGGCGGGTGCTCGCCTGGATGGCGACGTGTTGGAGGACACTCAGCCTGAGCCTGGAATCGGAAACAGGGATGAGGATACACTTGGGTGGCTTTTCTGAAAGCGCTTGCGACCTTTATCTCACAAGCGAGCGCCATCAGGCCCGTCGAGCCTCTCTCCTTCGTTCTCTGACCATCCACCACGCCTGACTCCGGAGCGAGAGTGAGGAACGTGACACCGAATCTACAGAGACACCCCCAGCTCCGGCACGTAACCGTCTCACGGCTCCGTCTGCCAGACTGTTGCCCCCAACGTTTTGATCCCGCTGAGCTCCCCTCATATCGGCAGCAGTCGTGTCACCAACTGCTCCTCTGAACTTTTTATTTGTGTTGTTTGTTTTTTATTTGTGTTCCTGGGCCAGTTTTCCTGTCTGTTATTTCAGCCTCATAACAACTTCTCATATGAAGGACAAGCATGTTTTATGTTCCGAAAACAACATTATGCATACAAACTGCCCCTGAATATGTTACCTGAGAGAGCCTGCCAGATATGAACTATGACAGTGTTTGGTCTGCAGTGATTCATTCTCTGCCTGTTTTCCTGGGAAGAGTAATTACCGTTCTGTGCAGGATACATGGATTTGTTATTGGATAAGGGCAGAGATTGGGAAGTGTGATGGCATCCAGGGACACGAATGTGGAAATTACCACAGGAGCCGCCTGCCGACACGGTGAGAGCGACTGAGTATTTCCTGCTGAAAAGCTGTACCAAGATTATGGTCCACCATTGTAGGTTTATTCTGGATCAGCCCATTGGAGGGTTTATAGAGGTGGAGACCTCCCCATCACTGCCCCCCGGCTATGTGAAAACAGACCAGGGTGGTGTTCGCAGTCTGTGTGGACCACCCACGTGGTGTGAGGCCACAGTGTTGTCACAGTGCTGCTGTTTGAATACCCCCTCCGCTCTATCAGCATGTTTGCAGGTTCTCCCTGTTTTATGTGGAGTTTGCAGGTTCTCCCTGTTTTGTGTGGAGTTTGCAGGTTCTCCCTGTTTTATGTGGAGTTTGCAGGTTCTGCCCATGTTGTGTGGGGTTTGCAGGTTCTCACCGTTTTCTGTGGAGTTTGCAGGTTCTGCCCATGTTGTGTGGGGTTTGCAGGTTCTCCCTGTTTTATGTGGAGTTTGCAGGTTCTGCCCATGTTGTGTGGGGTTTGCAGGTTCTCCCCGTTTTCTGTGGAGTTTGCAGGTTCTCCCCGTTTTGTGTGGAGTTTGCAGGTTCTCCCCGTTTTGTGTGGCGTTTGCAGGTTCTGCCCATGTTGTGTGGAGTTTGCAGGTTCTCCCCGTTTTGTATGGAGTTTGCAGGTTCTCTCCATGTTGTGTGGAGTTTGCAGGTTCTGCACATGTTGTGTGGAGTTTGCAGGTTTTGCCCATGTTGTGTGGAGTTTGCAGATTCTGCCCCTGTTGTGTGGAGTTTGCAGGTTCTCTCCATGTTGTGTGGAGTTTGCAGGTTCTGCACATGTTGTGTGGAGTTTGCAGATTCTGCCCATGTTGTGCAGGGTTTGCAGGTTCTCCCCATGTTGTGTAGGTTTCTTCTGGGTCCTCCAGTTTACTCACAGAATATGGTCCTAGGCAGCCACCTATGTCACTTAACTGGTTGACCAGCAGTGTCATCCAGGGTACTTGTGCTCCCTGGGATAGACTGCAGGCCCCCCTGCAACCCTGAGCAGGATACGTGATTTACAGTGAAGGAAATCACAGAAGCACAAGCATGAACATAGTCCACAGGCACAGATAAATATTCATGGTTTATTCAGCTTACACCTATTAACAGCTTAATATTTTCCCATGTGGAATTTGTTTGGATATTCCTGTCGCTTCACACTGATGCGCCGCAGTGACTGTGACCTGTTTGTGACCGAGCCTTTAGGTTGGCATCCAGCGAGTCTGTGCAAATAACCGTAACTGCAAAATCAGTCATTTTGGGGTGTGGGAGGGGGGCCCTAACGTGCCATCTGAGCAGCCTGGTGGAGGGGGAACGGCAGGGGAGAGCATTTGTGTAGCACAAATCGCCCGTCCAGATGTACGCTGCGGGGTGCCGTGGAAACGTGTGCCTGCATATTGTTCTGGCTGATGTTTTAGCCACTGGGTAAGAAAGATTTTTTAGGAGGTCTGAGTGAAGGGACAGGTTTTCTTCTTTTATTTATCAGCCCCAATGTCCAAAGACGTTTTGATCACATGTCTGACTATGATACTTTGTGTTAACGCCATCTCCTTGTAAGTACATATTCAGTCAAGTGTGACCCTCTTGTCATTCTTCTCTCTCTCTCTCTCTCTCTCAATTTCTTTCACTCCATTTCTGCAGGCACTTTCTGTTTAAAACATCTTCTGGGACCACTCCGCTGTTCAGCAGCTCCTCGCCAGGGTACCCCCTCACTTCCGGAACGGTCTACTCGCCTCCGCCTCGACTGCTGCCCCGAAACACCTTCTCACGGAGTTCCTTCAAGCTGAAGAAGCCGTCCAAGTACTGCAGCTGGAAGTGCGCGGCCGTGTCCGCCATCACGGCGGCCACACTCTTGGCCGTCCTGCTCTCCTACTTCATAGGTATGACGGTGGTCACCACTGGACACTGTCCTCACTGGTTGCACTTTTGGAAAGCCGGAAATTTGTCATTCCTCAGGGTGGTTTACAGTTTAGTTGAAGCAACCTTTCAGTTTCTCTCTTAGTTTTAGCTTTTCTTTAGCTAGCTTTGAGCAGAGTAGGGATCCTGTGGGATCTCCACCAGATAGTCCAAGGTGAAAGGTAGCAGGGAGTGTAGCGGTTTATGTGATGGACCTTCATGGCTGATAATGTCATGGATCTTCATGGCCAGTTAAGTCATGGACCTTCATGGCCGATTAAGTCATGACCTTCATGGCTGTTTATGTCATGGATCTTCAAGGCCAGTTAAGTCCTTGACCTTCATGGCTGTTTATGTCATGAACCTTCATGGCCGATTAAATCATGGACACTCATGTCTGATTATATCATGGACCTTCATAGCTGTTTATGTCATGGACCTTCATGGCTGTTTACATTGTGGACCTTCATGGCTGTTTACATTGTGGACCTTCATGGCTGTTTACATTGTGGACCTTCATGGCTGTTTACGTCGTGGACCTTCATGGCTGTTTATGTCGGGGACCTTCATGGCTGTTTACGCCATGGGCCTTCATGTCTGTTTATGTTGTGGCAGGTTCAAGTTCTGGGAAGGGGTCTCCCATAAATCCCTTGAGCATGGTGCTTGGCTGTGATAGAAAAAGAACCTCAAACTGTCAGCTAAACCAAAACAATGATGGCCCACACTGAATGTTCTGTTCAGCTTTCTGGGCCCCTGCGAAAACGGCGGCCCTGTGTGACGGCGGTAATGAGCAGGGAATTGTGTCGCGCTGTTAATACTCGGGGGACCAGTGCATCCGTGCCATTGTGAGCTCAGAGTGTTAATTGTGATCAGAGTTCAGCATCTTCCCGGTGTGTAGCGATCAAGGTAAACGCCCGTCGGACAAGCAGATGTGAAAACGAAAATAGGAAGAAACAGAAACCCGAAATGTCTCAGGGATCATCCAGTTTTAGACATATTTCTGCAGTTATTCCAGCATCTGTTCTGAGCTATTTATTCTTATAATGTGCAGAAGTGGTTCATTGTCTCGGTCTGCTGGAGAGGGGAGCTTGTGATTTCTGGGATAATCTCCAGACTACGCGGCGCTCAGGGGAGGCCCACGGTTGGTGGGGCCGAACCCTCCGAGACCCAGTGCCGAGTGGATGAGGTAGCTGCTGAACCGCGGATCTCGGCGAAGATCTACCTGCGGCACCGTCTGCAGATTCTCCTCCAACAGACCCTCCCACCTTGGCGCTGCATGGCGGTGCGTGTGCGAGACGCCCGGTGGAGCGGGGGGGGTGGGCATGTTCTCGCTCTTGCTTCATTTCTTGTCAAAACAAAACCTACCGTTTGACTCTCCAAATGAATCCTGAAGGTGAGGCCTATCATCCAGATATATCCCCAAAACCATGTGTGGTTTATTCTTATCTGGTAAGATTTGTTCAAGGCTTCAGTTGCCTGCATTTAGTGGCAGCGTTTTCTAACCGCGCTGCAAAGTTTTTGAAGAGGCCCTTGTGAATATTAAGGATCCAGGGAGGAACTGGCGAATGCCATACCTTATGGAATAATTTACCGGAATGCTGCAGATGAGGTTCAAACAACTGTTTCTTCATTCACTCAGCATTAACTGCGCAGAGAGACACAGACCGAGAACATTTTCAGGCTGAGAGGATGCCGGTTGCTAGGATACAGGTGAGCGGTCCTGATACAAGGAGAGCAAGCCTGGCATCCTGAGTTGTGAAGAATGAAGGCTCTCTCTCAGTGGACTCCCGCGGGTCCGTCTCCTGTAAGGACAGCATGACTAATTTCCTTTAATTGAGGGGAGACAAAGGGAAGAAATGGTAAACGATGAGCATCTTGCAGGGCAGCAGCCGGGCCGGCCTCCCCCTTCTCCACGTCTTTGATCTGGTTTCTCCTTCCACATTCAGCCGGGGAGGATGCGGGGAACAAAAAAAGAGAAAGAACCGAACCCGGAGCACTTGAGATTATCAGCATGAGGAAGGTGCGAGTCCCGGGAGGCAGAGTTGTGCCTGTTGAGTCGGCTGCCTCTTTCCATCTTTCTTAAACTTCTCCCACACACATATGCTTCCTAGTAATTGGGGCTTTTGCTAATCAAGCCAGAGGTCTCGATCCTATTGGTTTATCGATTGAAGTGCATTTTGTTTAAAGGGCAGCTGTCAGCTATTTAAGCTATAATAGTTGTTTAGACCATTCAATCACAAAAAAAAATGAAACATATTATCACCAAATTGAGTGCCGTTTGGTTCGTTTCATTCTCCCCCTTCCTGTCAGGCCTGTTTTACCCGCCCCACCCCCCTAGCGTTAACCAGGACACCTAGACAGCTGATTCCTTCATGCTGCTTTCTGTCGGATCCTTTCATCGTGAAACGCATGACCCAGAAACCTCTCGGTGCATGAAGAGACCAATCAGAGGGCTTGATGTGGAGTGCGGCCATGCGTTTGGAGTCTCGGATGGATTCCTCAGTAGCCAGAGTGATCATCGTGACCCCCATCGATCGCCGTGTTCCATGTTCCATTCACGGATGTCACTCTCCTCACTGTTCAGTTTGTAACCAGAAGGTGTTTGCCGGGAAATGCCCAGGATTATAACATAAATATGCCCTTTGAAGGTTTTCCCTTTATTTTTTTCCAGTATTTTTTTTTATCATCCAAAGCCCCAGAAAAATTGTGAAAAGAGGTGAAGCCAGATATTCCGATCCGTTAAAGCCGCCACGGGGAGCAGACAAAAGTAGATCTCATCTTGGGAACCACAGCGCCACCTGTGGCGATAAGAAGGACTGCATGGCCGAGACACAGCAGAGAGTTTCCCGGAAGCCTTTATCTCCCAGGCGACAGCTGGCACCGACAGCTGAATATTTAATAGTGTGACACACTTTTTTTTTTTACGGGAGACATGCGCACACACCGAGAGTAACCGTTTGCTCTCGACAAGAGTTAATGAAAGAAACAGAAAAGCTTCTGGGGTTTTTGACGAACTGCAGAGAGAAGTTTTTTTTGGACACGTTGATCAACCACTTCTTCCCTCCCCACCCCCATCCCCGAATCACCCTCCAACTGGGTAGCAAACCACTTAAAATTCTGAGCATGCCCAAAGAATGACTGAGACCGCTGTTTGAGGAACCTCCCCTCGTCGACTGTGAGGATGTGGTACTCCTCGACTGTGATGTTTCTAGAGCGGGAAGGCAGGGGGGTGAAGGTTGCAAGTGGTTTGGGTGGTAGGATAGGGTGGAGATGGTGTGGCTGGTCATGCTAGAGCCGGGATGAAAGGCGTGGTTGGTTCACTAGGCGGGATGTGGAGCAGTTGCTCACACAATTGTCTCAGGATGTGAGTCTGCTGTTTCCCAATGCAGTGTTTCCCAATGCAGTTCTTGGGGATCCACAGTCAGTTCATGTTTTTGCTCTCGCCGAGCTCCCTGTAAGACTTCCCTGGGAAGCCGGGAAGGAACAAAAACATGGACTGTGTGTAGGTCCCTGAAGACCGGATTGGGAAACACTGGTATACTATATTATGGTGGTATACAGTATACTATATATATTGTATATTCTATGCTATTACTCAAGTAACACGGAACCGAAAAGTCTTGCTGGAGCCTTTTAATGATAGAGTAAGTGAGTTGCTGGAGGACTGTCAATTTACGCAGGTAGGACACTGGAGAGGGTTCACTGGCTTAGTTGCAGTGTGGGAATCACGACGCCTACCTTTCAGTGAACAGAGCTGCCCCCCCCACTAGAATTCTACTTACAGCCCTTTTGAAGCCATGTTCTTCATGAGACTCCAGCTTTCACCCTCAGCCCAAGGACAGGTCATTAGCTAAATGGGTGTCCCTAATTTGCCTGTGATTTGTTAGCAAGAGCCCCACCGCCCTGTCCTGGGTGCCCCCCCCCTCGCACACCTTACTTCCTGGGATCTGCTCCAGACTTAGTGTGAACACGCACGTGTGCAGATGCGTCGCTAGCCGTACAGATGGCCTCCATGGCAATCAGCTGCATATCGCTCCGGTGTTCTCCCTGCCGTTCCCCTTGCCTTTCACCTCACTGTTCTGCCCGCTGTTCTCCGCGCCATTCTCCCCGCCGTTCCCCTCGCCTTTCTCCCTGCTGTTCACCACACTGTTCCCCTCACCTTTCTCCCCGCCGTTCCCTGCACTGTTCCCCTCACCATTCTCCCCGCCGTTCTTCGCGCTGTTCCCTTCACCGTTCTCCATGCTGTTCCCTTCACCGCTTTCCCCGCCGTTCTCCCCCGCTGGTCCCCTCGCCTTTCTCCCCGCTGTTTCCCTCACTGTTCTCCCCGCTGTTCCCCTCGCCCAGCGAGATCTGCAGCTCCTTGTTTGTTTCTCTGCTTTTTTGCCTGTGAATTAAGTCATAAAAAAGGCAGAGGTGTAAACTCAAGCAGATACATGTATTTTTAATGCTCCTGTTTGAGAAAAAGGGATTAATTTCAGCCTTCTGTTCAAGGAGATTAAACAAATAATTAGCCATTGTGAGTTAGTTGTCTGAACACGTTTAAGGCCCTTAGTGAATATTAAAAGTATCTTGTTCATCGTGATACATTTGCGGGATAGATATTCGGAGGCATATGGATGTTAAAAGTATAAATTAACTCTAATCTGTCTAGAGCCAGGATTGGAACGTCATACTATGCATCTATTAATGAGACCAAAGGACCAAAGAAGTGTAATTATACAAGGATATACAATATACAATAGACATTTTAATTATAGTAATTTCTTACACCTTTCTGGGTTCTAGGTTTAGCTGTACCACAGTGAGGTGTCCATCCAAAAAACTCAAATGGTCTTCAGGGACAATGCAGCCGAGAAACACTGCAGGAAGTTTAATTCACACCTCAACTGCCGCAATTACAAACACAACACTTAGAGATGTAATTGAGGTCAGTCTTGTCCATTTAGTGACAAATTAGACTATAAATTGTGTAATTATTTACAGGACCAAGCGAAAATGAGGGATACATATTTGTGGAATGTTTTAAAAGCAATGTTTTTCTAACTAAATTAACTCTTCCGAGTCCAGTTTAATTTGAGTTTAATTCCTTGATGGTGTTAATTGAGGCGGTACCGTGTCAGTGCCTTTCAGAGATGTTTTCAGATGTTTTGATATGTGTTAGATCAGTCTGCCTTTTCAGTTTTGTCTCTCCCAAGTAGCAACATCTTTTGCAGTAATTTCAATTCAGCTGATGTTAGTTTATGAATTGCACCAGCAGTTCAAAATGCCAGCATGTGTTTGGGTGTGAATGCCACCCGCGTTTTGGTCTTTTGCTGTGCGAAGGTTTGCTCAGCAGTAGTCCCTGTAGAAGGCGCATAGGAGCTATCCCGTAAGTGGCTAACATCTAATGTAAGAGCCAAGCATTTAGCCTAGCAAGTACCATAAGAGCCAAGCATTTAGCCTAGCAAGTACCATAAGAGCCAAGAGTTTAGCCTAGCATCTAACATAAGAGCCAAGCATTTAGCCTAGCATCTAACATAAGACCCTAGCATTTAGCCTAGCATCTAACATAAGAGCCAAGCATTTAGGCTAGCAAGTAACATAAGAGTCTAGCCAGTAGACTAGTGCGTAAAATAAGAGCTGTACATGTGCCTTGCATGCAACCTGAACCTGTCATGTAACATAAGAGATAAAATGTAGGCTAGCATGTATCATAACGGCCGAGCATGTAGGGCAGCATGTAACATGAGAGGCAAGCATGTAGGGCAGCATGTAACATAAGAGCCTGACATGGAGCCTAACATGTAAAGGATACAAATGTACACAGAACACATCCCAGGGTTACAACAAGCAGTTTTGGGAAATGGAAGATGGACACATTCCCCCAGATCTGTCACTGTTTTCATCATGTTTGTAAGTTGGTTAAGCAGTGTGGAATAGGAGAGCTTAAGACCCGAACTTTTGATCAATATGGATTGAGTGTCCTGCATTCATTGTTCATCAGCCCTCACTGTGTATAATGCAGAATAGCAGAGGTCAAACCTGGACCATGTGTCTCTACAAACACTGAAAGAAAATCACTCTGAAGAGTGCTGTCCCTCAGTAAGCAGGCACCTTCATAAAAGGCCCATCGAATGACTCGACGCTCACCTTCTACACAAACACCCACTGTAGCCATGACAGGACGATAGAGGAGAAAGTGTGGGAGGGAAATATGCCAGGATCCTTACGGAAAACAGCGGGAAATAAACTGGAAAACTGGAAGCTAAAAACGCCAATCACAGCCTACCTCCCCACACACACACACACACACACACACACAGACACACACACACTAAACTGCAGCCGGAAGCACTAGCCTTCACTCTTACAGAAATGAGGACATCCCATCATCTTGTTTCCACGGCGTTGAGGGACTTGAGGGGAATTACATTTGGAGCCCCGAACTCCCTTCATGCATAGCTAAAGGTGGCGGACATCTTTCAGATGTTATGTAGGTAATATCATACATCACTTTGAGCAGATAAATTATACATAAACATTACATAAAGCGGGAGGAACTCTCATGAATTTCTTATCGAACACCTTTCCAATTAATAATTCATGTTTGTTGCAGGCCTGAGTATGAGGTTTTTGAGGAGTCCCAGAGATATAATTAATCAGTTTGAGTGTACTGAGAGACTAGAGGTGACCCCCCCCATGCTGGTCTAAGATTCAGCTAGTCCCATTCCCAGTACTCTGACTTAACCAGGTTGGTTAAATCCAGATACAGAAGGACTGGTTTTGTTGTGTAACGTGACGAGGCATGCAGTTATAAAAGAGCCCAGTAGGAGGCAGTCCTGCTATCTCAGAGGCAGTAGTTGGAGGTTACTAGAGGACCAGCTGTCTTTATTCCAAGGAAAGGTTCAGTTCCTCCTAAACAGGAAACTTCTATAGGATTCTTCAGAAGCAGAGAAGCCTTTTGTTCCAGGCACGGTTTGATCTCCCTGCATCGCTCGGCAGAGGAAGGTTTGGAGCTGCCATTCGTCCAGGGTCAGACTGTCCTCCAAAGCAGGCCACAAGTTGGACAGCAGGACCTCTTGGGGAGAGCGAGTAGTACATCCAGGGCAGCACTGGGACGGCTCTCTCCACAAATACCTCAGAGTGTCATCTTTAAACTCTTTGATGAGGGGCGTGGCTGTCAGGTCAGATCTTATTGCCTGCGTGCCTCGTTTGCATCCCGTTCATTCTTAAATGTATATATTTCTTCATGAATGAGGAAGAGGAATAGGGGCTGTGTGGAAGGGAGAGACGGAGAGGGATTAACCAGAACAGGAGGTGAGAATGGATCAAGCAGGTGATAAAAACTCAAACTCTGCCCAGGACCAAAGAGTCAGAAGCAGTGCGCTCTCTGTACATTCCCAGACCAGGAACGCTGCCTGATTTTGGGACCATTTCATGAGGCGACCCCCAGCAGAGGAGGGTAGTCCAGGTCCAGAAAGTAAAAATCCAGACCAAGATTATGTTCCAACCAAACAGTCTGGTATTCTGTGAATGGGACTCTTTATACTCAACTGATTGATTGAAAAAAATCTTGGTATTTTTACTTTCCGGATCTGAGCTCTCCACCCCTGGCCCCCAGTTTTGTGAACCACCCCCACCCCCACCTCTCCAGTGCTTCAATCCAGGGCATCTGCTTGGCTTTGCAAGCTCACACATTTCTCAGTGCCGGGACGCTTGTGAAATATGTCCCTGAGCTGGACACAGTTCCTGTACATTTTGCCTCATTTTATCTCCGAATGTATCTGGCAGCGTTTGCAAAGGGAAAGGAGGAGTGGAGAAGAGGCAGTGGAAGTGAAGGCGAGGGCCTGCAAGAGAGTGGCTTGGAAGAGATGGTCCTCAAGCAAGAATCCAGGCTGTGGAAG
>JAODLD010000054.1:5876582-5898051 GCA_026781065.1 Mormyrops boulengeri | reverse complement strand
TGTGTGTGTGTGTGTGTGTGTGTGTGTGTGTGTGTGTGTGTGTGTGTGTGTGTGTGTGTGTGTGTGTGTGTGTTTTCATCATTGATATACCACAGTGCACAACAACGAAACGTGTCCTCTGCATTTAACCCATGTGACATTGTGAGAGTATCGGCCCACTCAGGGCCCGGCATGGGGTTCTGGTCCAGCCTGCTCCAGGGCTGTGGGACAGGCAGAGATGCCAGGCTGCTGGATCCAGGGCCCTGAGAGTGAATGTGAGAAAAGCGCTGAACATGGACTGTGACGGGAAGCAAAAAGCTGACGCTGTATAAATCATGTTCATTCATACATTATTAATCTGCCGTCCCTGAGACGCAGGCTGGGCCTGGACTGCTGTTCTTTCGAAGGCACAAATTTTCTGAAAATGCCTACAAACTGCACAGACTTTATTTTATTTTTTCGTTTTTGGTGGAGTGGGATTTGGAATCGTTCGTTGAATGAAAGTGACAGCCGCCGGGGAGTCTCTGGAAGTTTCTAGCAGTGGATGTGCGTGTGTGTTTCGCTGTCTTTGTGGTGGCACTTTTTGAGAAGAATCTGCATTGAGCTTTGTTGGAATGGAGTTTGGAATCCCATTGATTGTATTAAGTGCATCACTGCAAAGTATCCACGGTGATAGCGAGTGCGTCTTGCACATGCTCTCGTTCCCCAGTGTCCGTCGGCTACGAGTATGAGACGTGTCCCAACCTGATCCTGTGGGAGAAGCGGACAGTGCTGCTGCAGGGATTCGAGTTGGTGCCTTCCCACCTGGGCGGCTGGTCCCTGGACAAACACCACGTCCTGAACATCCGCAGTGGTATGAGCCTCAAGCCCCGCCCTCACACGCAGGCCAGGCGGGAGACTAGCCTCTGGTCAAAACCATCGCTTCCCGAGGAATTAGGAGAAAGTCCTGCATTCCAGAGCACCTTTGCATTCCACTGTGCAGCAAATGCCATATTTAAACAGTCATGGATGGTATTTATTCACCATTACTCACTTCCCCGGGTAATACAGTGCCATCTGGCAGAAAAAGACAATTAATATAAAAACGCTTAATCCTGACTGCTTTTAAATGAGGCACCGATAAGAAAAACCCCAAGCAAACGGGTTTGCCGTCCTGAATGCAGCCAGTGAGGTCATGCGACAACCCAAAATTAATACCAGTCAATCAGCAGCAGAGTGCAGCATCATTGGTTTTGGTCACATAGAAAAGCACTCGATGACATCATGGATAGCGACCACTCGTTTGAATGCATGGTTTAAATGCGTGCGTTTCCTAAAAATGAGGTCTGCTGCTCCCCCTACAGGGATACTACACAAGGGCAGCGGGGAAAACGTCTTCGTATCACAGCAGCCGCCTGTGATCACGAGCATTATGGGTAACGGGCGGCGGCGCAGCATCTCCTGCCCTAGCTGTAACGGCGTGGCCGACGCCAATAAGCTGCTGGCGCCGGTGGCCCTGGCGACCGGGATCGACGGCAGCCTCTACGTCGGTGACCTCAACTTTGTGCGCAGGGTGTACCCCTCTCTCAACACCACCGCCATCCTGGAGCTCAGGTGGGCTGCGGTGCCTTGATGGGGCAGGCGAGCACCTGTCCATGTAGCAGGTTCCTGCTAAGGGATCGTGTCCAAACTCACAGACCTGTTGTAAAGCAGCTGTATATAAGGGGACACCTTGTGTGCTGGTGTTTCTATGCCCCTATTGTATTTTCTATGTCTATGATTGCATAGATACTCTAAGCCACAGGTATTAGATCTCACCCCACCCAAAGAATTTCCAGTGGGTTAATTCTCTTTAAATAGCAAATATGTTTTTACCCAGATGTTTGCTATTAATTTATATTGTCTGCCCATCTTTATAGTTTATTTTGCTTTAACTAACTTCTGTTTTTCTTCTCTATTCTTTCTCTTCAAGAAACAAGGATTTCAGACACAGGTATGTCGTTCAGCTGAAGTGACTTCAGCAGTTTTGATGATGACATCATCACGAATCATTGATTCTTCATGATCATTCATAGCGGCGTGTGGCCAGTGGCGTGTTAGGGATGTTAACAAGTCCCTCCGTCTCACTTCAGCACTGACAGAGCCATGCGGTAATTCACTCATCATCGCGGCGTGGAATGAGGGGTGTCCCATTTCTGACGGAGCGTAAGGGAGCGTGTGTGTTTGTGTGAATTTTTCTTTTAAGGTGCATCTGGCTTTGTTTACCATCGTAACCATGACATTTCCTTTGATATGTATTAAGCTGTGCGTTTTTTTCCCCTCTGCTGGGGGAAATAAGCGTAATCTTTCTGTAAGGTGTTGGGAAACAGCGGTGGGAAGCGGAGGAAAGGGGCAGGGCTTGTTAGTGATGTCCGGTGTCTGTGTGTTTTTATTGCAGCAGCAACCCAGCACACAAGTATTACCTGGCCGTGGACCCAGTATCTGGGACGCTATTCCTGTCGGACACCAACTCGCGACAGATCTTCCGGGCACGCTCACTTACAGGAGCGAGGCCGCTGTCGGACAACACCGAGGTGGTGGCCGGGACCGGGGAGCAGTGTGTGCCCTTCGACGAGGCCCGGTGTGGGGACGGCGGCAGAGCCGTTGAGGCCACCCTCATGAGCCCACGAGGTGAGGCGTGGGGCGGGATTTTAGGCCGGAGGCTCATTACATTAACGATTAAAGAATTAGATTAGAATCTGCGGGTTGCGACTCTTCTGGTAGCTGAGCAACATCTGAGATCGTTTAATGAAATTAAAAGCGTGGCTCGGAAACGGCAGGGATTATCGCAGCTCTGTGGGGAATTTATAGCCCGGGTAAAAGTTCTCGCTTTTTGCCGGAGCGTGCCGATGCCTGCAGCTCGGCGGGTAATTTGCCGGTGTTAAGCGGAACGAGGAGAGCGACCCACACGTGTCTGTCTGGCCCTGCAGTCACCTGCCCGCGCACACCTGTCACGGCCCGGTCCTGCTGCCGGATGCTGAGCGTGTCAGTGCCTGGCATCCTGGCGCCATCTGCTTCCCCCGTACCTCCCACCACCAGCCTGGGCGATCCCCCCCACTCGCCCCCCAACCCCCTCACCCGCACATGACCCCTGCTTGTTACCCATCAGTCCGCGCTCTCCAGGATTAACAGGAAAAGCGCAGGACTGTTAGCATGGATTTTTCCAAATACCTTTGTCTGGATGGGTTACAGCAGAGTTGCTCAAATTCAGTGCTGTTAACCAGGAAACGTATGGACCCCATCTAAAAAAAAAACCTAGAATCGCCCCAGCTCTTAATAAAGCACTGCTTTACTGGGGGATGAATTCTGAGCCGATCGCAAGGCTTAAAGCGCCGAAGAAGCGCATTAATCGCTGACTCACCATCATTGTCAGTCCTGTCAAAACAGATTATTAACTGAAGATTGGTTATGGTTCCGTTCCCTTAATAAAATACCCGTCCATTTCGTTGGCTCACTCTGACACTCGAATGTAATTTAGCTTAATTAATTATTTATAGGCTACTTGTTCAAGGGTTAAGAATGACAAAAGTAATAGGAGATTAGAGGAAATAATGGACATTTACTGAATTCGCTGAGCGAAAGGGTAAAGTCATTAGAAAAATTATTCAAAAACATTTTTAGATATAGTTTCACCAAAATACTTGGAGGGCACTGGGGAAAAATGAGAGACTCTCCACAAATGCATCACAAGTTCAATTGAAGTGAAAAAGGTTAATTAATTAAGGAGTATGACACCCCTGGCTTAGCGGCTTACAAATGTTACGCTGACGATTCTGCCCAAACCGTTTTTCTTCCCAGCCGAGTCTCTTTGTCATGGGTTCGACAGTGGGAAGCAGCAGATAGTAGATGCAGTACAGCCGTTTAAACGCCTCTCTGCAGGACAGACATGCAGGATGTCAGTGAAGCTTTGCGTAGCCCGACCATATTCTCACTTTGGGATTTCCTTCTTCTACACGAGTTGATGTCTTCGTAATAATTATTAGAGCATGTTCAAACATTGGTACACAGGCATAAGTATATATACATTGTGATTGTTGCACTAAGCCCTATCCCCTAACATTGCCAGGGATCGCCGTTGACAAAAACGGCCTCATGTACTTCGTGGACGCCACCATGATCCGCAAGGTGGACCAGAACGGCATCATCTCCACACTGCTGAGGACCAATGACCTCACGGCGGTGCGGCCGCTTAGCTGCGACGCCAGTATGGATGTCAGCCAGGTCAGTGCTGCCCCTCCTCCACTTTTCGCTCAATTATCCTGAGGAATTCGCCTGTAACGGGGGTCGCCGCCGCCATCCATCTTTAGGTCCGCCTGGAGTGGCCCACCGACCTGGCGGTGAATCCCATCGACAACTCCCTCTACGTGCTGGAGAACAATGTCATCCTGCGTATCACCGAGAACCACCAGGTGAGCATCGTGGCCGGAAGACCCATGCACTGTCAGGTGCCCGGCATCGACTACTCGCTCAGCAAGCTGGCCATCCACGCGGCGCTGGAGAGCGCCATGGCCATCGCCGTCTCGCACGCCGGCGTGCTCTACGTGGCCGAGACAGACGAAAAGAAGATCAACCGCGTGCGGCAGGTCAGCACGGGCGGCGAGATCTCCCTGCTTGCCGGCACGGCATCTGACTGCGACTGCAAGAATGACGTCAACTGCAACTGCTTTGACGGCGATGATGGCTATGCTGCCGATGCCCGCCTCAACTCGCCGACCTCACTGGCCGTGTCGCCAGACGGCACTCTCTTCATCGCCGACCTCAACAACATCCGCATCCGCGCCGTGCGCCCCAACTGGCCGCACCCGACGCCAACCGGCCAGTACCAGGTGGCCTCACCCCACGAGCAGGAGCTGTACGTCTTTGACGAGGAGGGCCTCCACCTGCAGACGGTCAGCCTCATCACTGGGGAGATGCTCTACAACTTCTCCTACGCCTCTGACGGCGAGCTATCCGCCGTGGCCGACAACTGCAACAACACGGTGCGTGTGCGGCGAGACGGGACGGGCCCCAGTGGCGCCGGACTGCTGCGCCTCGTCCTGCTGCCGGAGAACCAGGTGGTGACGCTGGGCCTGGATCCTGCCGGCAGCCTGCGCTCTGTCTCCGCGCTCAACCGCGAGGTAGCGCTGCTGAGCTATAACGGGAACACAGGCCTGCTGGCATCTAAGGCAGAGGAGACGGGCTGGACCACCTTCTATGAGTGAGTATGAGTTTTCTTAGCATAATACAATCAGACATAATCGGCCATTTGCACACAACTGAATTTTTTTTTGAAGAAATTCCAGCACAGTGTTTCTTTTTTTGTGTAGACTAGTGATTCCCAGCTCAGTCCTCAAGGACCCGCAGATGGTCCACATTTTTGCTCCCTCCCAGATAGTCCACACGCATTTTGCTTTGTTTCAAATTAAATCACCTTAATTTTTAGGTATATTAAAATTGTCATTTGTTGCTCTGATTTAATGATTTTTTTGACCATTTTCCCGGAATAGTAACTCTTTCCCTGGATTTGATTAAATGCCTTTTGTTTACTGAAGAAATAAATAAAACTAATTAACTATCTCAGAGGCAAAATCGACATTTTACATAATGAAGCTGTTTTCAAGCTGGTTTTAAAAATAGAGGAAATTGATATGTTACTGTAATGTGTTTGTAAGAATGAGTCCCGGGAAAGCCTTTGGTACGACATGAACAGATTAGCATGAGATACGACATAAAGCGGAGGTAATTCCTACAAAGCATCGGATTCACACGTCAGGTTTTCTTTGTGTGAAAACAAACCTTGTTTCAAGCACTGCATCTTCTTTGATGGAGGCTGTTTCCAGATGATCCACACATGATATTGTCATTCCAGTCTATAGCTATTATTTTATAGTTCTTCCACAGCTTTGAAAGCATTGCATTTTAGCTATATTCCTGCCTATTGCTGTGCCGTGTTACATGATCACATGATCAGAGTACACGGCTGATGTCATTGGCTGGATCAGAGTTTGTTGTAGCCACGTATCTCCTGAGTTAGGGGTTTGAGTCCTTGGAGTTTGAATCCACAAGGGGAACTCAGTTTTATTAAAAGCAGTGACTGCAATCAAAAAACTAAAAATTCTCGCGTATTTTGTTTGGTTCCTTATGGTTCAGGTTAGGGCTGGGTGGGGGTTAAGGTCGTCATTGCTGGGTTTAAGGTTTTCCCCATAGAAATGAATGGAGAGTCCCCACAAAGATATGAATACAGACGTGTGTGTGTGAGTGTGAGTGTTGTTCTGTCAGATTGGTTTCCTTCTGCAGTCCAAAAAAATGCAATTAGGTGAACTGGACAATTGCCCAAAGTGTGAGTGCATTTGCGGTACATTAAATTCCTTAAATCCATTTTATTAGCAAATCACTCTCTGTTGGACTGGCATCCTACCCAGGGTGTCTCAGGCTCACACCCTGTGCTTCCTCCCTGCGTTAGACGGCGGGTGGATATTCCCGTCTACTGGCTCCGTAGAAAGTCCTGTACTAAACTGTAAAGCTTTTAAGCCCTGTGTCCCTGGCTGACATTAGTAGTCGCCAGTGTGATAATTTGACCTCAGAGCTTGTTTTAATTCACAGCACACTGTAAAATCCAGACGGCTCCATGTTTTTCCCATATTCAGCTCACAGGCTATATATATTGCTAGTTCCTCTCCTTCTGCCACCTGTCCCATCCTGCCTGTGCCTCATCCCTGATCTGACACACAGAGACTGTTAGAGCTCCCTCGCCGTGTGGCTCGATCGCGCGCCAGGAGAGGGAAGTGACAACCCATGACAAACGTGTGACGGGCGCCGGCTCCTCGCCACCACCTCAGACCCCGAGCCCTGATCTGCCGGGTGTCAGGAGGGGAGCTGAGGCGTGTTCTGTCATCTCCCCGGTGTGCAGGTACGACAGCGAGGGCCACCTGACGAACGTCACCTACCCTACGGGCGTGGTCATCAGTCTGCACTACGATATTGAGCGCTCCATCAGCATCGACATCGAGAGCTCCAAGAGGGACAATGACGTCAGCATCGTCACCAACCTGTCCTCCGTGGAGGCCTCATATACCGTGGTGCAAGGTGAAGATCCAAACGCTTTACACCACAGTGACATATTTAAAGTGAATTTATTTTTCCACCGTTCCTTAAATCATATTTGGAAGCAGAACACCAGTTCAGTCGAACAGCCCTGTTGAAGATCATGGATGGATGGATGGATGGATGGATGGATGGATGGATGGATGGATGACGGGTGCCTGTGTGTCCCTGGTTGACAATAGGATGGATAGATGGATGGATGATTTGTCCTGTGAAAATGTTTTTGGAATTAGCCCAGTGATAATGTTTTTAGAAGACAGGACTGCATAAATCATCTAGCTACAAACGGTTCCAGGCTCATTCCGTATGTTCCCTGCGAAAAGCTAATGTTTTTCAGGAGTTTGTAAGTGGAATTTTAATTCTTTGATTAGCCTAAATTTGTAAACAGGCATCTCAGGTTTGTACTTGCAAAATCCCCATTTCGAATTTGGTTTTGCATTTGAATCGATGGCTCGCAGAACACAGCGAGACAACACAAACACCTGCTGAGGGCCACCTACGTAAACACACCCCGTCACTCTTTACCAGACTCAAACAGCCTTTGATGCCAGGGATGGCGGCTATGCCAAGCGCTCATTTGAAATTTCTGCACTGTAACTTCGTGATGACACGGGGTTTTTGAGAATTATGAGAAACTGCCTCCGGGCATCAATAAAAAAAAATATTTACATATAAAGCTGGCTTCCCGCTCTGGGCTCACAGCTCTCTGCACACTCGCAGCCAGAGTGGACTTCAGCATGCAATGAGCGTGTCCCAAAGCTTTACTTTGTTATGAAGGACATGTTGTTTAATTGCGATTCAACGATGGCGTTTGCGGTACATTAAATTCCTTAAATCCATTTTATTAGCGAATTAAATAAATGCTGGTTTTCCTTATTTTGAGAGATGATGAGAGCTGTGTTAATGTCAGTCATGTAACTGAGTGAATTCCAAGTATTTCATCCATCACAATTACAGAAGCACTTGGCAGAGAGTATAGACAAGATCGTTTTTAGTTTAGTTTGAGAACATTTGAAGTAAAATGAAGTCCACTCTGCTTTTTCCGGTCGCCTCCCCCTCGCAGACCAAGTCCGAAACAGCTACCAGTTCTGCTACAACGGCTCATTGCAAGTGATGTACGCCAACGGGATGGGCATGAGCTTCCACACGGAGCCTCACGTCCTCGTCGGAGCCGTCAGCCCCACCATCGGGCGTCGTAACATCACACTGCCCACCGACAACGGCCTGAACTCCATCGAGTGGAGGCTCCGCAAGGAGCAGGCTAAGGGCAAAGTCACCGTGTTTGGCCGGAAGCTGCGGGTGAGTAGGGCGGGTTAATCTTGGCTCAGCTCCACTACTCACTCTACGGACGACTCCTTACCTTAGAGTAACTTTGTGGTGCTGGTTTGATGGCGGACTAGTCCTTCTGTTTAGAGGTAATGAGGCATCCAGTAATGAGTTGGGGTTCCCTCCACACACTCCACAGGCTCACGGAAGGAACCTGCTCTCGATAGACTTCGACCGGAACACCCGCACAGAGAAGATCTACGATGACCACCGCAAGTTCATGCTGCGCGTCATGTACGACGTGCAGGGCCGGCCGGCGATGTGGCTGCCCAGCAGCAGTCTGGCCGTGGTCAACGTGTCCTATGCACCCAACGGGCAGCTGCTAGGCCTGCAGCGGGGCAGCATGAGCGAGAAGAAGGAGTTTGACTCCCTCGGACGCATCGTTTCGCGCTCCTTTGTAGACGGGAAGGTGTGGAGCTTCAGCTACTTGGACAAGGCAAGTTTTAGCTGCTAGTCTTTACAAAGCCTCGACTAGCTGGTATGTGAACATGTCAGCTATGATGATGATGTCTTCCTGCTTTATTTTTTTTGCAGTCCATGGTGTTGCTTCTTCAAACCCAGAGGCAGTATGTCTTTGAGTTTGACACCTCTGGTTTCATCACTGCCGTCACCATGCCCAGCATCGCTCGGCACACCATGTCCACCCACGTCTCCATCAGCTACATCCGCAACATTTACAATCCACCAGAAAGCAATGCCTCTGTCATCCACGACTTCAGCCAAGATGGCCGGCCGCGGGCCACCTTCTTCTTAGGCACCGGCAGGAGAGTCCTTTATAAGTATGGCAAGCTAGGCAAGCTGTCTGAGGTTCTGTATGACAGCACAGCTGTCACCTTTGGCTACGACGACACCTCTGGTGTGCTCAAGATGGTCAGCCTGCAGAGCGGCGGCTATTCCTGCACCATCCGCTACCGCAAGATGGGCCCGCTCATTGACAAGCAGATCTACCGCTTCTCCGAGGAAGGGATGGTGAACGCCCGCTTCGACTACACGTACCACGACAACAGCTTCCGGGTTGCCAGCATGAAGCCCGTCATCAGCGAGATGCCACTCCCTGTGGACCTGTATCGCTACGACGAGATCTCAGGCAAGATCGAGCACTTTGGCAAGTTCGGCGTCATTTATTATGACATCAACCAGATCATCACCACTGCCGTGATGACGCTCACCAAGCACTTTGACACCCACGGGCGCATCAAGGAGGTGCAGTATGAGATCTTCCGTTCCCTCATGTACTGGATGACTGTCCAGTACGACAGCGTGGGCCGCGTCATCAAGCGGGAGCTCAAGATCGGCCCGTACGCCAACACCACGCAATACCGCTACGAGTACGATGGTGACGGCCAGCTCAGTGGCGTGAAGGTCAACAACTGGTCGGCATGGCGCTACAGTTATGACCTCAATGGCAACCTGCACCTCCTGAACCCTGGTAACAGTGCTCGCCTGCTGCCTCTGCGCTACGACCTGCGGGACCGCATCACACGCTTAGGCGACGTGCAATACCATATAGACGAGGATGGTTTCCTCAACCAGCGCGGCACGGACTTCTTTGACTACAACTCCAAAGGGCTGCTGGTGCGAGCTTATAGCCGAGCCTCTGGGGGTTGGCGGGTCCAGTACAGCTATGATGGGCTGGGCAGACGTGTGTCCAGCAAGTCCAGCCTGGGCCAGCACCTGCAGTTCTTCTACGCCGACCTAAACGACCCGACCCGCGTCACCCACATGTTCAACCACTCCAGCTCAGAGATCACCTCGCTCTACTATGACCTGCAAGGCCATCTGTTCGCCATGGAGGTGAGCAGCGGGGAGGAGTACTACATCGCTTCGGACAACACCGGCACACCCCTCGCCGTCTTCAGCAGCAATGGGCAGATGGTCAAGCAGCTCCAGTACACAGCTTACGGCGAGATCTACCACGACTCCAATCCCGAGTTCCAGCTAGTGGTGGGCTTCCACGGCGGGCTGTACGACCCTCTCACCAAGCTAGTGCACTTCACCCAGCGGGACTATGACGTGCTGGCGGGCCGGTGGACTGCGCCAGACTATACCCTCTGGTCGAAGATTGGCAAGGAACCAGCTCCTGTTAACCTCTACATGTTCAAGAACAACAACCCACTGAGTGACGTGCTGGACATCAAGAACTATGTCACAGGTACCGCGGGGGGTGTCAGTCCACTTATAAAAGTAGCTCCTGATGCATACTCACTACTGTGGATATATTTTGCTTAATTATTTGTTTGAATGATGAATTAATAATGCATTATAAAAATTAACAATATTCATATACCATTAGAATAGGCAATGTCTTTATATAGAGACTGGTAATGGACAATGTATTCTTTGGGAAACCTGCATACTGTACATATTCTGCATTGTCTATACGCAGACATGCATTATGCGCCATACAAACAAAATGGTTTCTGTTACCCGTGTCGACGTGCTCAGTGTGGGAGCTTATCTCCATTTAAGGATGTTCTCACGCCTCTCACCAGCATCGCAATTATCTCATATTATAAATATGTTGTAGATAAGAGCTGTAATCAGCGTCTGAGGAGGGTCTGAGCAGCCTTCCCGTGTCTGTGTGTGTGTGTGTATCTGTTACATCATGGGGACCAAATGTCCCCACAATGTGATAAAAACCTGTAATTTTGACATAGTGGGGACCACCTTTTCGGTCCCCAGAAGGGGAAACTCAGTTTTATAAAAAATTGTGACTGCAATCAAAAACTAAAAATGGCAAAAGTCTTGTATTTTGTTTGGTTACTTATGGTTAACATTACAGCTGGGTAGGGGTTAAGGTCTGTGTGTTCCCGGGCTCCTCCCATCGCCCTCACGTCTCCACCTGTCTCCCCCCCTTCGCAGACGTGAAGAGCTGGCTCATCATGTTTGGCTTCAAGCTCAGCAACATCATCCCCGGCTTCCCCGCACACACCTCCTACTTCGTGGAGCCGCCCTTCGAGCTCCTGGCCGCTCAGGAGTGTGAGAATGCTCAGGTGAGTCCCGTACCCAGGGCCGCTCCAGAGGGTCCGTGTAGTAAGCAAGTGACTGCAGTGTCATTGAAGATGTGCTGTATGCTGTGAGGAATGGATGCTGCTCCCCAGGACCACAGATGCCTCACCACTGCATGTGTTCCTCTCTCCCTGTCTCTCTGCCCCAACACGCCCCTGTCCTCCATCCTCTATCCATCTTTTTCTGTCCATGTACTCATTCTCCTCTTTCTCCCCTCTCCATCCAATCCCCCCCTCCACCCCACTACACCCTAACTCCCCCCTCCTCCACCCCTCTGCCCAAACTTCCCATCCCCCAACCATACTCCCGCCTCCTCCACCCCTCCTTCGCCCACGCTCACCTCCCCCGCAGCTGATCACTGGCGTGGAGCAGGCCGCAGACCGATACAACAGAGCCTTCATGGCCCTGGAGGGGCGGCTCCTGAACAAAGTTCGGCGGACAAAGCAGGACCAGCCAGGTCACTGGTACGGCACCAGCGCCCCCATCACAGGCCGGGGTGTCATGCTGGCAGTGAAGGACGGCAACGTGATCACGGGCGTGTCGAGTGTGGCCAGCGAGGACGGCCGCAAGGTGGCGCAGGTGCTCAGCGGTGCCACCTACCTGGAGGGCACACACTACACACAGGACGGCTGTGACTGGCACTTCTTCATCAAGGTGGGCTCGGTGGACGGGGACCTGCTGGCACTGGGGCTGGCCAATGGGCACAAGACCCTGGAGAGCGGCGTCAATGTGACGGTGAGTGGCCGGTCTCGGCGTGGGGCCACAGTGGAGCTCCGTGCCAGGGCGCTGTGCCTCAGCGTGCGCTACGGGCTGGCGGCAGACGTGGCGGACAAGGAGCGCACGCGCCTGCTGGAGACGGCCCGCCAGAGGGCGTTGTCGCAGGCGTGGACGCGCGAGCAGCAGCGCGCCCGCGAGGGCAAGGAAGGCACACGCCTGTGGACAGACGGAGAGAGGCAGCAGCTTCTGAGCACGGGGAAGGTGCAAGGCTACGACGGCTACTACGTGCTGCCCGCAGAGCAGTACCCTGAGCTGGCCGACAGCAGCAGCAACATCCAGTTTCTGCGACAGAACGAGATGGGGAAGAGGTAACAGAGCACAAGCCAGCCGTACTTTACTCTCCTAAGGAGAAGAGGCGCGGGCACACTCTGACAGCTGCAGGGACTTTTCAAAAGGGAAAAAAATAATAATAATTAAATAAATAAATAAAATTCACTGGCTACCGCAGGCGAACACAAATTACAACCACAAAAAGCTAACTTTTAGGCGAAGCATTCGGGAAGCACTGAGGTGCTGAAGACAAACAGGACAAAAACTTTTTCAGAAAAAAAGGGGAAAAAACCTTTTTTAAGAAACTATTTTTGCCCCTTTTCGGGGGTTTTGGAAAGCGAGAGGCAATGGGTGAGATGCCTTGATGGATTGTGTGGACATCTCCAGGACGATGGGACAATAATCGACCAAGCGCAGAATGAGGTGAGGCCTGGATTGGTCTGGAGGAACACAAAAAAAATGGAAAAAATCCACATCATAAAACACGTGACTTAATCTGAAGGAGCAGCAATCGGCATCATATTTAAAAGCGTCTGGCCGGGTCTGAAGGTCCAGAAAGGGCGCCCCTCAGAGCTGGGGGCTGGTCTGAAGGTCCAGAAAGGGCGCCCCATCAGAGCTGGGGGCTGGTCTGAAGGTCCAGAGAGGGCGCCCCATCAGAGCTGGGGGTTGGTCTGAAGGTCCAGAGAGGGCGCCCCATCAGAGCTGGGGGTTGGTCTGAAGGTCCAGAGAGGGCGCCCCTCAGAGCTGGGGGCTGGTCTGAAGGTCCAGAGAGGGCGCCCCTCAGAGCGGGGGGCTGGTCTGAAGGTCCAGAAAGGGCGCCCCATCAGAGCGGGGGGCTGGTCTGAAGGTCCAGAAAGGCCGCCCCATCAGAGCGGGGGGCTGGTCTGAAGGTCCAGAAAGGGCGCCCCATCAGAGTGGGGGGCTGGTCTGAAGGTCCAGAAAGGGCGCCCATCAGAGCGGGGGGTTGATCTGAAAAACCACAAACGACATTAAAGTTGCGGGGTTGGTGTGATAGTGACCCATGTCACTATATTAAGGATCACTCCCAGTGCCCCACAACTATAAAACACAGTCAACTCTCACAAAAAAAAAAACCACACTACTTTGAAGTCTGTCTAAAAAGATTCACTGCAAAAACATTTTTTAACTTTAAATATTCAAAATTGTGGCTATATTTGCAGTCAAATTTACCATAAATGGTTTTCTTCTTTTTGCCTTCGGTCAAGGTGCAATGGGAAGTCACCACTTGAGCACTTATGTACAGTTTAACCCGGAAGTAAATCCTCAATGAAGAAAGTAGTAATAAGAAGCATTTATTTTTTTTATGTTTACTGACAGCTATTTATTGTTTCGTTTTCTTCGTACTCTATGACAATCATTAAAGAGTCCCTTATATTATTTAATGACCTCGTGGATAGATCGGCTTTTTGTTTTATTTTCTGGGACGCACAGATTCATGAAAGTCTGCCTTTATTTTAATTTCCTGCCAGGCAAATTAGTCACAAACAAAAAAAATATGTAAAGTGTTTTGAAATCGTTTATACTTTCAATAAAGTCTTTGAAACTGTGAAACCTGTTTTTCTAAATATAACTGTATGTAAGTGTGTAGCTCTATCTATACACTACACTGTAGAACACTTTTCAAGCTATCGAGTTTTGTGCACTGATGATTTCTGACAGGAGCTGGTTTATTATGGGATGTCCAACCAATAGCTGCCATTACTACTATAAAAATGTGACGTTTACTTCCAATAAACAAAATATTAAACGATGCAGTTTGTTTCTTTGAACTGAGGTTATCTACATTCTGTATGTTGCTGATTAAACTCGGGGGACACTATCATAAATAACATTTTAACGAGGTGGATGTTTACATTGGTTGAGATTAAGCACTTTGCGTTTTTCCTGTTCAGCATCACTAGCACCTGGCAAGAAAATGCCGGAAGGGATTCAAAAATGCAGCAAGGTTTTGTCACAGATTCCGGAGATGTTTACTTGCAGTCCAGTAGAACTATCGCTGTAGGTGCTTTCAACCGTCCACAATAAATGCCCATCAGGTACAGCAGTAGTTAGATCTTCAGACACCTGCAGAATTAAATTGGCCCTCAGGACTAAATGAGAGGGGATTTTAGCTCGTAGGAATTCATTAACAGAAGTGACAGAGTGATATGGGCTTGCTAAGCCAGTTCCCCCTCAGAAGATGGCGCCCGAGGCAGCCGCCTATGTTGCGTAATAGGAGCGCAAGAATGGACAGGGCGTCTCAGCACGGGTTAGCAGTCAGTCACATCAGCTGGGGGGCGGGAAGAGTCCAATGAGGTCACGAATGAGCCTGCGGGCCGTAACTGGGTGGGGAAAAAAGCAATCAGTCTTGTAGAAAGAACTGGGCCTACCAGCATAAATAGCTGTAACCAGAAAATAAGTATCAGACTAAAAAGATGGGAGGTGATGGATTACACATCCTTTGTCATTCTGGTTTTATCAAATCATTTATCAAACACACCAGGCGACACGGATGGATGGATTTATCAAATGCTTTCAAAAGTCCCCCACCCCTGACCCACAAAAGGGTATGATGTTGCTGAGACAATCATGTCTGGAAGAATATTTAATGAAGAAACAATTACAAGCAGATTCCAACAGAAAATATGGTACACTGGTTGAATTTTGTCAGCCAAGTTAAAAGTAGACAGATTTTTGATGGAGTGGCTTAACGGGATACAAGTTTAAGTACAGGTTCATTTCAGATACGTGTTTTACCAGTGTTTTCAGAAGTAAAAAAATAACAGTTTTCTATTTGCACAAACAAGGCAAAGCATGTTGCACATAAACCAAAAAGTCAAGGATTATTTAACTGTACCATACATTTGTCTTACAGTCACCTGAATAATGCTGATCAAACATATTCTTTCTGCTCAACTCCTATCGGCAATAACCTCGGATCACGATACAACAGCTGCTTTCATGCCAGATTTCTCGGGAGCTTCAGTGCACCGTCTAGGGTCCAGCTAAGTCAAAACGAAGATGCGTTTTGTAAAGCTTCCAGGCTTGATTTCACTAACTTGTGCAATCAATCAGAAACATCTGCGGTCTGGATAATAAGCCGTTATTAATGATTAATTATGATTGACGCTAATCACGCTTACTAGAGTGAATTTCTCTCTGCCTTACACAGCTGGTAGCTAATTTACACCGATTTCCAGAACATTGCTACTCTCGAAACTGTAATTCCTGCATCTCAAACAACATAACGCATCTTGGAAGTTTGTGCTTTGTTCTTCCAGTGCGATGGGTATGTTTGTTTCACTGAACGTGGGCAGCACAACACAACTACATTCTCTGCCGACAAACGAACACCAAGTTTCTCAACAGCTGTAGGCTGACCTTTAAACACATGACCACGTCGCTGCCTAAGTTGGACCCGGAGAACAGAAAACAGCGCAATTCTACCTACTAAGGAAAAAAGAGGCCGCCTCTCAGTCCAGGCCAATGTTTTGGTGGAAACAAAGGAGGTTCAGTAGTAGCTGGAGTCACAGCCGACGAAGCAAAAAAATAAAGTCATTGACAAATCCACACAAATCACGACTGATTTGCTCATTGAAATGAAACAGGAAGAAAATAACACTTTTGAGGAAACCAGGGATCGGATGCCAACGATGTGAGGGCGAGTCATGCCGCTGTGGTCCCGAAGATGTGCGTGTCACCACCGCCACTGGCTGGCCCCTCAGTGGAAGACGGTTTGGCGCCAGCGCTTGTCGTACAGGAAGGGCCAGAGACTCTCGCGCACGGCCACCTTGAAGGGCGTCGGCTCCATCCCCAGGCCCAGCGACTCGAGCCGCGAACACTCCAGCTGGGCGTTGTGGGGTCGCTGGGCGCCTGCCCCCGCAGGCTGCTCCGTCAGCTACAGGAAGTGCCGGGAAGGGCAGGGAGAACAGAGCTACAGCAACAATGCAAAGCACCTCCTAAAGTCAAGGACACATGCGGGACCAGGGAACTACAGGGCACAGGAACTACATCTCTAACCCCCAAGCTGCCTGCTGCCCCAGGTACAGGAATACAAATTACGTAACGGACACCAGCACCAAGCAGTCCATGCAGTACAGAATCACATAAGCAGACTGGACCATTGCGTCAAATTCAAATCTGACACACTGTCTAACAATGCACACAGGAAAACATGAACTAACATCTAATTAATGTCTCCATTCACAACGCCATCAAAGAATTTGTATCTGGAAGGACGTTGCCAGAAATATACCATAAGATTAAGGTGAGTGGTGGATACTTAAAGATGGCTTCATTATTCTGTCACACAGTGACAATAATTTGACAATGAAAAAAACACTCTTTCAATCACTTAATTGTCAGGTCACATAACAAGTGCTATGTCACATGACACAGGGGTGTCTCTCTCACCGGTATCAGGTGACTGCTGGGTAGGTTGAAGGCGTCCGCAATGGCACAGGCCATCTCATACTTGGTCATTTGCTCATTGCCTGAGTAGTGGAAGATCCCTCGGAGGGAGGGGTCCTGAGTGGGGGTGGGACAAGAGGGTTTACTAAGCAATTAAATGCAATTATAGAGATTTTTATGTGTGATATTAATTGTACTCTATTACCAGTAATTATTACCATGTTCCATTACAATTAGTATTACCATGTTCAAAAGTTAAACTTCCAAACATAATTGGTTTTGGAGTCTGGTTTTTTGTGTGGGGGGGGCTTACTTGTAGCCTCCGCTCGGCCATGAGCCGGCAGACATGAGCCACGTCATTGACGTAGGTGGGGAATCGCTGCTGGCAGTGGTCCACTGTGCAGCTCTCGGCGCCCTGCTGCACGCGGTCCCACAGAACTGTCACGGCGCTCTCGTCCACGCGCTCCACCTCACCGTACAGGATGGGAACCCGCAGCACTGCCGCGCCTGGTGGGGGGGTCACACAGACAGGGAGGAATGAACGGGCACAACCCCTAAAGCACATCACACATAGCAGACAGACATATGTAATACTGATAAATATAATATTATATTATGCAGTCCGACTTATGGACAATTCGTACTTACGAATGCTCTGGCACACAGCCCGTTATATAAAAAATTAGTGGCCTACTTTATTAAATATGACGGTCTACTTTGTTACACTCGTGAAAACACTGCGCGGTTTCAGCGGTTAATCAGCTCGAGGTACAGTACTGTATGTAGTCACTTTTATTATTACTGCACAATTACTATAATTACTACTGTTATGCACTGTTTTTTCCCGACTTGGATCTTGTTCATAACCTGGGAATGGCCTGTATTCATTATGCAAGTATATATATACATTATAATGTAATAATATGCTATACATACACACAGAGGAGGCTGTATCCCTAGATGTGGTGAATTTACAATTGACTTGTTATAGTCCCAGCAAGGACAGGTGATGAAGACGAGGATGATGAGGATAAGCACCTGGGTTGTGGCTCAGAACCTCGCGTTCACCCTCCAGCTTGGACTTGCCGTACAAATTCAGGGGATTGGGGGCGTCGTTCTCCCCGTAGGGGGGGTTACGGCCATCGAACACGTAGTCCGTGCTAATGTAGATGAGGAAAATACCGGCTGGCGGCATGGGGGGGAGGGGGGAGTTAGAAAAATAGACCACAAGATATAGTTTAAAGTAGGATTTTCAGAATACAAGGAGTGAACGAGTCCATTATCCTTATATTTTTCTTTGCACAAAAGTTTAATTAAGAATCACGTTTAATATTTGCTGTTCTTAAGTAGCCGATTCTAAGTTTTGCCACGGTTACATAGTTCTCCAGCATAATCAGTAGATCACACAGTGACCACTAGGGGGCCTACAGAACAGATGGGTTACCAACTACGAACAAGAACAAAAAGCGCCTGTTTGCGCCCACCCACCTGACTCTTTCGCCAGCGTCGCCGACGCATGGATGTTTAGGTTCATGGCCGCCTCTGTGTGCCGCTCCACAACATCTGGCCTCCGTTCGGCAGCACAGTGAACGATCACATGTGGCTGGCGGGGGGGAGGGGTGATCACAAGAGAAAACATCTGGCGTACTGACAGCCACCCACAGAAAGCAACAATCATTGCTAACATTAATATTAATTATTTACTTATGCTAATAATAATCATCAAGGGCAAGCAGAAAGGCTCAATGTGCAGCAATATTCATTCATTCATCCATCCATCCATCCATCCATCCATCTTCTATACCCACTTGTCCTGTTCAGCGTCGTGGCGGTCCGGAACCTGTCCCAGAAACTTCGGGCACAAGGCAAGGAATAATCCAGGACGGGGGTGCCAACCCATCACAGAACACACGCGCACACACACACACACACACACACACACATTTGTATTCTTCTTTGTGGCGAGTGTCCCTTCATTCCTATGGCCATAACCCTAATGCCAACAACGACCTTAACCCCCACCCAGCCCTAACCTTAACCATAACTAACCAAACAAAATACACAACCTTGGGCATTGTTAGTCGTCTGGTTGCAGTCACAGATTTTTATAAAATTGAGGACATCCTTGTGGGGACCAAAAAATATCCCCACAAGGTAACAGGTTACAGGTTTTTATCACATTGTGGGGACGTCTGGTCCCTACAATATAGTATAAATGACACCACATACAGACACACATTCATAGCTTAGGACAACCTAACAGATGGAGTTAACCTCAGCATGTTTTGGGACTGTGGGGGGAAAGCGGAGTTACCCAGAGGAAACCCCACAACGACACGGGGAGAACATGCCAACCACACACATGGAGCCAGAGAAAAGGGTAACATTATTTCCTTACATAATTCAGATTACAATGCAGATTTATATAACATTTTTCACAACACAGTTGTTCCAAAGCACTTGACAAGACTGTGTGGCACTATATTATTAGTTCGCAGCTCTGGGTTAAAGACTCCTACTCATCTGCGTGTGGAACTTGCATGTTCTCCCTGTGTTGGGCTCGTTTTCTCCCACATTTGAAAGACAGGCAAACGAACATCTCACTATTTACAAAGTGTGTAGGCAGGCTTCGTGTCCTGTCCTGTGACAGACAGGCTGCAGATTCCCTGTACCCAAACAGGACAAGAGATTTAAGGATGGATGGATGGATGGATGGATTACCTGAAATTCATGAATAACCTCTCGCACAGCATCCTCGTCCATCAGATTGCACTTGAGGAACCGGGGTCGAGCCCGGCTGTAACCGGACCCCAAAACGTGCCAGTGGTTGTTCTGGAACTCTTTGCAGACGGCCCGCCCAAGCAGTCCCGTTGCCCCGGTTACCAGAACTCGCCGGAACGGCACGTCCACGCTCTCCTGAGGACAGAAACATGGGCGGAAAACTGTCATATTCGGCTCTTATTCGCACTCAAGGAGCAGTTATACGTGTTTACGGGAAACTCCGGGCATAGTTACAGTTGGCCTTGGACACATTCTACTGTGATAGTGAGAATTTCACGCAGACCGCTTTTATCGAAAGGAAATAACAGGAACAACAATAAATTAAAACATTTTAAAACAAAAAGAAATGTGCTAGATAATTTAGTTAGAACAGTAAGCAGCACTACTATCAGATATTAATATTTATAAAATCCAGTACCCCAGTTTAAAAAATGCAGATCTCTTTTATCTTTTATCAGGCATTACGGAACGGGACAGACAGCAGCGCGCATATCTGCGCGCCTCCAGGGAGAAATTAGGCAACTAATGTCTTTATTTTTCCTAAACAACTGGGACAGTTAAAGGTGTCAACAGCCTACGGTCTTTTAAGACAACGGGGTCTTAAGGCAGCCTGTGTACTCCGTGCGTACTTAGGTGATGAGAGAATGAAATAAACGTTACAATGAAACAAACTACAGCGTTGGCATGCAGTAATAGCAGCAGCAATCATAAATACTACACAATGAACAAAATCGGAAACTTAACCGGGAAAATAATCTAAAGGTTTCTGAAGAAAACAGCCGGGATCCCTACGTATTATTAAAGGGGCCGCCCAGCTTACCGTGTATGCAATGTCTGTAGATCACAGTCGGCAGTCAATGATCAGATTCACGCTGCTATCTTTACACTTCACTATAATTAAGCTTATATACACATTACACGGTTCTGTCGGAGAACTCTCTTCGGCGCCCCAGCTGACCCCGATAACCCCCCCCAAAAGACTCTTAAAGGGCCGATTGCACGGCTGCATGGACTTAGGACACAAATCCGACCATAAACGCGTAACCAGGAGAGGATCGCCTCCCGTCCCCATGCACCCGCCGACAGGGGAACCGTCCCCCGGCCAAGAGCCTTTAAAACGGCAGGGCGGCGAATATGCAAGCAGAAATAACGCAGTCAGGTGGACTAAAGCACCAGAGAAAACAAAATCACTCACATCTTAATTCATGGATCCACCTTACTCATGCGGCATTACCTACAAGGTCCTGCGCGGACTGTTCTAGTAGAATGGATTATTATAGAATTAATACTGTTGTGCTTCATACGCAAATATAAAGATGCACTTATTCTGAAACAGAGCCTCTGGAATGAAATAATTGTATATATGGACTAAACAAGGAGCTAGCAAGCTAGGCAGTGAAACGGAAGCGTGCTATTTAACTGCAACTTGTAACTGTTGTGTATACCTGTAACAGTTCTACATGTCCGGGGGTGAAGTGTATCTTCAGCTCCCTGTCTCTGCCGTTCATTTCTCCGCGTTAATAGCGCTCGGATGGGAAACAACAGCGTAACGGGCGCTGCGCAGCGTGCGGACCTCGGCCTCCACACCGTTTCCTGTCGCTGCGCAGCTTGCGTATCCCAGCCTCCACACCGCTTCTTGTCGCTGCGCAGCTTGCGTATCCCGGCCTCCACACCGCTTCTTGTCGTGCGCAGCTTGCGTATCCCAGCCTCCACACCGCTTCTTGTCGTGCGCAGTTTGCGTATCCCAGCCTCCATACCGCTTCTTGTCGCTGCGCAGCTTGCGTACACCGGCCTCCAAACCGCTTATAGTCGCTGC
>JAODLD010000054.1:5826431-5848976 GCA_026781065.1 Mormyrops boulengeri | reverse complement strand
GATCTGTCAAATAGGTCTGGATCGGCGCCGATACCGATCCGAATATCGGATAGGTGCATCTCTAATTACCGCTAGCAAGTCTGAGAGAATTGTCATCTTATGTTAGCATGTAATGCTAGTGGAACTAGCATTCACTTGAGTAAATTTGCATTACAAATCCATTCCGTTTAGCTGCTCTGCAGTACTTTTAAGTAGGAGATTGGAAATTTTCATGTTCAGAGTTATTGGGAATGCACCAATAAATCGCGATGTGCGATACTACTAAAAATGAATAAATATATAGAATATGCCTTCAGATAATCCATGCATATCGATGCACAAGTGGTCACACTTTCAGCCCTGCTAGTAAGCAGGACAAGATCAGCGTGGGTATGGTACGGCTCAGGTAACATACAATGGAGAACCATCAGTTGGCAGTACGGCTCAGTTCTTGGTGGTGGTGGAAAAGAACCAAAAATCTCCCAGTGTTCACTGCACCACCTTGTCAGTGAATCGTAAAATCATGGCTCCTGCTTTACTAAAGCAATTTCATCCTACTTAACAGTATATTAATAAAGGTTACACCGTTTGCACATGTACTCCCTGCTAATACACAAAGCCAACCTAAGGTGATCACTTTAGGGAGATGGTCTGCTCAACTTTCAGGTTTTTAAAGCATCTGACTGCTTACTAAAGGAAGTGACAATACAAAATAGAAAGATCACACTTTAAAATGCTTCCCGTTTGTTGCCAAATATAGCTATAGTTAAAGATCGATTACACGTCATCAATTAAAGAATGTTAAAACTCCTTCATATCATCTTAAAAAGAATTATCTAAAGCAAAAGTGAGCGAAATGCAATGCATTGATTAAAATAAATTTTAATGACATTCTAAAAGAAGAGATTTCAAATCAGTTTACCCTTTTCAGACCAGGCCAATCCCCTCCCCCCCAAAGAAAAAAAGCAGCCAGCATGTCTGGTTTATAACCAAACAAAATATGATTTCCTAAGGTCCTAAGATCCTAAGGTATGTTCAACTAGCTAAGGCTAAAGGAACAGAAACACAGAGCCGTCGCCGCAATACAAGCAGGCCTGCTCCAGAAATTGGCTTAAAATTTCAGTATTTATAAGAAACAGCTGGATTTAGATTCCCATGTAAGATGCAGCTTCTGAGATACACATGCAGTCGAAAGTGACTCGCTCGTCTACCCCTTCTCTCTCATCGGATATCACCACCAGCCTTCCCATAAATGGACAGCTTCGATTTATGACAAGTCAGCGAGCGACTAATATGTAAGCTCTATGGAAGAGACAGACGCGACTGAGCCCCGTGCGCGAAAACCCGTTCCAGCAAGATCTGTCATTGCTACGCCGGCTATGACGTTTACCGTTGGCTCATGTGCTGGAGGGAGCTCGTATTCTCTTGGCCCGATGTCACATGGCACGGAGAGTGGTGACAGGACGGTCACCTCCTAGACTCATGGGGTAGGTCTTTGGGGACATTTTCCACATACTTCCCGCTACACAGACCACCCCACCCACCTCACACTCTCAGTAACATAAGGAACGTATTAAGCAGCATTACTACATTTATTTCATAACAGTGAGCCTTGCAGACCTTCTCTGACCTTAACCTTCCATACTCAAGGCACCACTTATAGCACACTGCAGCATGTGGTGAATTTCCATGTGAATAATCAACAGCGAGAAACTGGCACAAGCGTGACCCGGCAGCCAACAGTGTGATTAAACACCCCTATCACCAACTGAGAAACGGGAGGAACACACACAGACATACACACCACACACATAACATGGCAAGCAGGCAACCCACACACGGGTCCTCGCTGCTCCGACGCAGTCCGGCGACGCCTCCCAGCCTGCGATGATATCATCGGGGCGGCGTGGTTGTGAAATGCAAAAACCATGCAGAAACAGATTAAAGGGAGGGAGCGACCTGTGGCTCGCCAGTACTGAACGTGCAGGCACTGCGTTCCGAATAAGGTCTCATTCATCTCCTCCAGAGCGCAGGGAAAACCCACAGCGCACTACACTAGGCCCTGAAGAGAGGGATCTTTTTGTCTCCAGGCATAATGAGATGCTGCAGTCTGGCTGGCGAGCTCAGCCTCAGCTACAGATACTCACAACGCTACAGTGCGCACAGTGAGTTTCCCCATAACTTGTTTATGCTTGGACTGTTATGGAGAGTTGGAGAGTAGCTAATTTAATTAAATCTGTACCATTTTCCTTCTACCACCAGGCATATTCAGCTACTGTATTGACACAACTTAAAATCTAGAAAAAAAAAAAAAAACAACCAGAAAATAGACACTTGAAATAAAAATGGTACAAAACACTCAAATTCACAGGACAGTAATATTAGTAATAGCAGAATGACCAGGATAATATTACCACAGATTACAAGTGCTTAGCTCCAGAACTAAAATTCTTGTGCTTTCAACTTTTGTACAAAAAGCTGATTAACATTATGCAGACAAATGTATTTTGTGGTCCAAAACACACACACTGTTGACAAGGTTCCCTAAAATATGAGACACACTTGGAAACTTAATGTTGAAATGTTTTATCGGAAGACTATAATAGGGGAGGAAAATATTCCTGATGAAAGGCAGCCATTGTAGAGAAGAGGAAAGAGCCAGCGCATCTGTTAGCAGAAGACGCTTTCCCGCCGGCATGGAGCGCCCCTATCTAAGCAGGCTTCCCAGGTCATTAGCCTGGATGTTTACAGCCACGAAGAAAGGATGCAGGAGCCCACCAGTTCATTTACTCACCTATGCCAGCCCACTCCAACCAGCTGAAGAAACTGACCTGGCTCATATGGTTTCCATGGACACGCATATTTCAATGAACATACTGGTAACATACCATCATTCATTAAAAAATAAAATAAAACCAAGATACGGGCATCAGTCCCATGCGTCAATCAAGGCCGATATTTAAACTTTAATCAATATTCAATGCGAGCGGCACTAGAATTAAAGACAATACTACAAGAATGGAGATGGCTACATTGGACAATCAGCGGTTTTAACTAGGGGAGGACAAGGAAGGTTTCAAAATAACAGGCTGTGAGTGTTTAATAGTTATGTTTTTAATTTGTCGTTAAATCTGGCCTGCAGATTGAGATTTTGTGTTCCACGGGGAAAAGAAACGAAACGATGCAAGGTGTATCGTCATTCCGAAATCCGACCCCCCAAATATATATCAGTCAAAGCTTCAACATAGGGTGCATCAGTAGGTTTCCATGCTGCACAAATTACTAGACAGTAGACACCCAAGCTCTCAAAATAAAGGTGGAGCCTGAACTCATCTAAAAACACCAAAGACGTAATGATGACCTGAACTCTGCACTGAGACAGGGTAAGTCCCACTTGACGTTCAGGTTCAGACACTAAAGAACAGGAACCTTCACTGGAAACTAAGATCAGGTTCCACTGAACAAACAAGCTGTGAGAAGAATATTCCTTTTATTTCTGAGGTCCTCTTCACATAAAGGTCGTCGCTGGAAAAAGCGATACAGGACTTGCCAGAAGCTCAGTTGTAGGTGTGAAAAAACAGGATAAGAGCATGATGGATCCCCACGAACAGACTCCAGCTGTCATGGTGCTCGATGGCCTCCGCATGTGTCCTTCTGGCCTGAACAGGTTCACTGGTCCACTCGCCAAACCCCAGGCCACAGCATGCCTTTTGCCGTGGACCCCAACACATTTTCAACCACGCAGCAGTACCCAGTTAGTCAGGATCTTTGAAGGAATGAAATAAAATCCTAATCCCAGCAGCCATATACAAGAGGCAGCTGAGGGTGGTATAACAGGACCCAGCAGCGATTCAGGACTGGCGCAGGCGAAGAAAAGGTCGGTGTAGCACATAGCTGTATAAATTAGTAATGCACCGGACAAGCTTGTCAGCTGAGCAAAAACGAAAAGTGAACGTATATCACAATAGACAAGTCATCCTCGCAAAGGTTTAAATTTTTAATTCGTTCAAAAATCTCCGCTCTACCTTTTTCTGTAGACTTCTGTTTTATACAGCGCCAGCAAAGATGTTCTGGCTTCGTTCCGCAAAACGCTTGTATATTCGCTTGTTTATTTTAATGGATGTGGTGTTTGGAAAATGAGGTAATGCGCCTCACTATTGTGCATAAGGGCGAGACACAGGATCATCTTAATGCTGCCTTAACAGCCGAACGGCAGGCTTTGAACAAGCGCCTCAATGAGAAATTTATCACTCTGAAGTACTAAATACATAAAATTTCAAAGGCTGGTTTTAATGAATCGTCAGAAGTGCGGCATAAAGTAGGTGGGAAATTGTGACGATGGAACGCACACACAATTTCGATTAAATTAAAAAAGGCCCAAATTTTGATAGAAAAGTACAGCAATACAACTGAAGATGCTTCACTTCATGGGGCAGTTCTACGACAGACTGCATTGTAAAACTGGAACAATGAATAAAAGGATCAAGTGTCATTCAAAAGTATGAGGCTGGGCCATTTTCCTTAGGCTTCCATTTTTAATAAAAACGCACAAGGAATCCATCTAAAGGCACATCATTAAATATCACATATTAATTATTGTTTCACACTTTGTGCACAACTGATTTTCTTTGTAAAATCATACACATTTACAATCTATTTTTTGTTTCATTTGTAGAAATAAAAATGGGATATTGAGATCTCTCAACACGTAAAGCACTGAACAGTACGAGCGTGACCTTAAAAGTTCCCAGAAAGCAAGATCTAAATTCATAAACAGTCCCGGTGCTGGGAGGCAGAGGGAATCCTCTTGGCTGAGAAAAGCACCGTGTTCCGGCAGAAGGATCCAAGAGGATGCGAGCCATGAGGACACTCGGAATCCACGACGGCGTCACTTGTGCTGCCCGGTGCAGTCTCCCTGCCACTACTTGACAACCTAAGGTGCACATTCACGAAACGCTGGACCTTGTTATCAAACACAATTCCCACAGTTCTATTTAAAAGCTGTGCTTCTTGGGAGTGGGAATAATTGCTCAGACCCTGTACCCACTCTCTTGCTGTTCTGCCTTTTGCTACGCGGCCCGCGCTGTAGGCACACTCCCACACCTACACCTAACGCGCTAACAGCTCAACTTTCACCCAGCGCCCCTGCGAAATCCTACGGAGGTAAACCTTATGTAAGCCTGACCGCTGCCGCCCAAACCAAACCAGAGAGAGACACAAGCGGTCAGAGAGCTTCTGGGGCCCAGGAGATGCTGGATTCAGCCTTTCCAGACATGTGGACACCAAGTTTAATACTATACTGCCAGTGGACAATATTTGACATTTTCACAGGACCTCCTCAGAGTGTCTCGCTCACTAAAGTTTCTTAAACGCATAAACATATAAGATTTCCTTGTTTTCAAGGAGAACACCACAAATTAAGATTAGAAATTCTAGTAAGTACCAAATAAGCATTTTCTGTTTTCTTCTTGCTGCCATAAGGACCACCACTGGTATCTGGCAGGTCCACACAACCCCCTGAAGAGCGTTTCACCATCATCCACACCAAAGGCGTCGCACTGACTGTTCCAAAGGGCGTAAAAACATTGTTCAGAAGGTTCCGAATCAGACAGGATTTCAGCCATGCTTCATAATAAAATTCTCTTAAGAAGTTTTATTTCACCTCCATCAGCAAGCCTGTTAAACACCCTAGACTTTACCATCAGGAAGAAAGATCCTGTGCTGACACTCTTGCTATTAAAATATGAACAGTATGTACAGTAGATGACTTCCGTAAGATAACACAATGTGTAGACAATGTGTAGAAAGCACACATTTTACTAAAGGGTAACTTGTTCAGAATAAAAATTTTGAAAAGCTTCCTGGGAGAAAAATTTAATAACTCGATCAGTTTTCTCCTCCTCATTGCTCAAAGAATCCTGTCTAATGAAAACGTTTCATAATCATGGAGTTAATTTTAATATGTATAATAAATCGACGGAAGACTGAAGGCCGACTGCACTGCAGAACGTAGGAACGAGGGTAGCACACGGCTGATTTACAAAGAGTTTGTCTCTGTTTATCATGTACACAGAGTGGACTTTTTCAAGCAGTCGTATTACTGGTGTTTCGGCTCTCTGTACCCGTGACAAGATTAAAACCTCAACCCCAGGCCGAAATGCTGATTCTCTAAAAGCTTACGCTACGCGTAATCTGCTCAAGAAGCATCACTTAAGTGTGGAATCACTTTCAGACCTTCCTCTGTGCCCCAATGCGCGAATCGCCACCCCCCGTGGACACAGCGGGAGTGTGCGGATTTTGTACCTGAAGCCAGGAGCACAGCTGCACTCGCTACTTCAGCCGCTCCACCCTCAACAGCCTGACAAAGCTGCTAGCGCACCACAAAAATGCAGCAGACCACAGACCTACACACAGCAAATACACCCATGTCTTGCAGATATAGGAAAAGACAGAACATTTAAACATCAACAGTTACAGACCTCTCTGTAGTAATTCTTAGGCCAGACAGACTTACCAAAACCTTGTTTCTGACTGCAAATAGAATTTTGTTTCAAGGGAGTATAGAAAATGGATGGATGGATGGATGGATATCGAGATGCATCTTCACGATCTTGTTCTGTTAAATTTCTGAACCACAATGCGTGACCTCTGACCCCCATTTCATTATTTGTGGAATTTACACAGTGTAATGAATAAAGACCTTACTCAGATGATGTTCTGTGACAGAATTTGAAACATGAAATTACAGACTTAGGGGTGAGCTTGCCGTAATAATCACCATGAAAACATTCCGTCGAAACCTAAATTTTAAAATACCACATGACAATTCAGATTTCATAGCATAGTACCAAATTCCCAGATATTACACCCAAATCAGGATGAAACCAAGTACGGCAATGACCATAAATGATTACAATTGATTACCTCAAATCAACATCTGATTGTGAAGTGACCGGCACAAAGGCACGATGCAAATGTTGGGCGGCGCTCGGAGGCGAGTAGGAAAGGACATTCCATAAAACACGCCACGCCGTAAGTCCCCCGTGTCCACCGCGCAGAAGAGAGAGACACACACCCTCCGTGATGATGGGCGTTTGAATTCCAGCCATTAATTATTCATCCGTAAGTGACACTTCGAATGGAAATCGCCATTCCCCTGCCTCAGATCCCTAAGCGAGGGTGAAAGAGGATTTTTATAGTATAGCTGTGGTGCCGCGATAATACACATTGATGCGTTTTTCCCTGCCCTCCAAGGTGTTCTGGGGCATACACGCAAAATACATGCGATCAACACGTGATCGGGACAAAATAAGCCAGCCATGCCGATTTATGCGAGTATTAACATCATGTCAACAGGTGCGGTAACTTGAGGGTTTGACTGGATCCGCTCGACTGGCTTTACAGGAGGATCGGTTCGTGTTCGCCCGTGTGGGTGTCAAAGTCGAGACCGTTGACATCCCGACTGGTGCACTGGAAGGCGAAGAAAAATGGGCCGAGCAGAAATGGTGTAGCTGTCAAGAGGACGGATTATCTATCCCGGTTATTGGCTTAAAGTAGACCAAAAAAAAGCTGTAAGGCGCAGATAGGGGAATCGGACACATGAATATTCTGCTTTTCAGAAATAATATCATCTGCGAGGCCCTAAGACCCACAAGTCGCTTTTGGTAGTCCTGCAGCGACCGGTGACAGGGAGCAAATAACATTTATTTAGGCACACCGGACACAGTATAACATCAGCGTTCAGCAAAATTAAGATATGGTGGGGAGGGGGGGGGGGGGGGAATAGCATAAAACACCAAGCGCCGTTCGCGGGCTAAAACAGTACTTAAGATGGTTACGACGTGCGGCAAGCGACGTCTTTTAATCCCGAGAAGACGCTTGTCAGCCGACTACCGTGCGGAACCAGGGGAAACTCGCTCATACGGGGGCACTGCAGCCGCTCGTCCCCGCGGTTAGGCCTTAATCACAGACGTCGCCAAATTCCACTATTACACCGTGTAGCTGCAAATACATCGGTGTGGCCTTACATCAAGGAAATCGTGCGATCGCCCAAATACGGCTGCAGAAGGGAACATTTGTGGTAATAAACGACGTGTATTTTTGTGTCGTTTTAAAGAGGGAGGGGTTGGATGGGATTTAGCTAGCTAGCCAGCTAGTTTACCTCAGAAACCTCGTCTTCGTCGCTGCCGGATCCCGGGCCGGAGGAGAGCACTGCAGCCGCAGCGAGCTTAAAATCCAGTCTGTCTGCGGTAGGCCCACCGGCCTCGCCGAACAAGCGGACTTTCTTTCCGCCGACACCGATCCCTAGGCCCCCGAGTCCAGCTCCTGGTGTGGCTCCTACCCCCATCCCTACCGCAGGGGAGCGCGGAGTCACCGAGTCAATCTCGTCCTCGAAGCCGTCCGTCAACATTGCCGTCCCGGCTACAGCATTCTGCATACTTCCTTAAATAATATGTATTTCAACTTAGGTATTATGCTTCTAAACTTCCTTTGGGGATGAACTGTTTTTAGAGTATTACTTCAGAAAATCCAGAAACTCTCCTGAAGCAAGAACAGGATCCCTTTCCCCCAGCCATTAACTTTCTAACAACCTAACCATTACGTACAGTTTCAGGGAAAGAAACTCCGCCTCTATTTCTAGAACATAAATGCTATTGGATGATGGTAGGAAAAGCTAATCCTGATTGGATGTGGCGCATGTCCGTCAACGTGCACCCGCAACGTCAAGTTTGGTTTACCAGTATTTCTTGGGCTGCTTTGCGATTAACGCCAGGAAACAGAATATATCAGAAACGATTGGGCAGTCATACGTCTGTCACATATTTCCCGCCCACACAGTCCTTTATATGTATTTTTTTTAAAGAAATGCATTAAAGGTCGGTTTGGGTTTATTATATATGCAACGTCTTAAATATTTCAACAGTGACAAAATAAAAATATCGCATGAAAAACTCCTGTTTCTAAAATGTGTATATGCGACAGTATATCTACCTTATTTACTTTCTGAAATTCTACTGGGTTTATCTTATATGCCTACTGACACTTAATATTATATGGAGTAATCATATCTGGGATTCGTATATTTGTAATGGAATGATCAAAGTGCGCAACTGACCGGACAGGCGGGGTGAGACGTAGCAGATTGGAGAGCAGAACACCCGCAGATACGGTAATCAATGGGAAATGTAGTTCTCCTGATAGCAGACACGTTTTATAATCGTCCTCTCGCTATTACAAAGCATCCAAAAGCGTCTGTCTAGCGATATGTCCAGATAGCCCTGCTTCTCCGCACCGCAGTACTGCAAACTGCAGCCTGGTGTCCTCATTCGACCCAATTGAAAGCCGGCTGGGTAAATCTTGTCTGTTTCTTGCGGTATGAAATACCGATCAAATACATCGGAGGTTCACTTTTTTTATCACCAACAATGTAAAAGTGCACTACTCCGGGAAAAACAGTATCTCAGAAACCTTCATTATTATAACCGTTAAAATATTTAAAAATCAATCTAAAAAAGAGACGCGAGTATCCCTAAAAATTTAGCAGATTCTGATTCAGTTCGGTATTGGTATTGGTAATCCCAATACATCTGTTTCATTTGGCTCTCTTATTGGTTTAATATTAAAACACTCCAAGCTCTGGATAATCAACAGAAGTGTTTCATTCACACACACACACCCAAGACATGAATGGGGTATCTCAATACATAGGCCGGTGCTTATTAAACAAACTTAAGCCATTTTCTTAAGTCTCAGTGTGTAATTAAACCTTTTCCAAATGTTAAGCCAATGACTGAAAATGGTTATTTTTTTGTTTAATAAAATGGTCCAGGCATATGTCAGTAGGCCTCTTTCATTTTCTGGTAAAGCGTCACACCATCACCTAACAGGCAACAGCCACTTGAACTTGTGGCTGTTAACTATGGGGAATTTGGACCACCCTTCATAAAGTTATAGCATTGCAGACTATTCAGAGCTTCTTACTTGTGCTCCAAGAGCAGTCAGGAAACATACAGTCATTTGAGGTATGAACAAGACTGTGAAAGACTAACCGCTTTTATTTGGCTTGATTGCCACACTTTTGATGAAACCCTTTTCTTCACTTACACTGAAACTACAGCACCATGTCACATTCATTTTATGGTTAAAGGAAACTACCGTTTCCCCCCAAAGTTAGTACCTTAAGTTTGAGATTTAGGACTATCAGGCCACATTCCTTAACGTTTGTTTGCATGGCCATCTTTGTCAGGGAAACAGACATCTCATGCCCACAGATAATATGCAGCCTTTCGCTAAACAGAACCAGGCTTGATTGGACCAGGTTTTAAAGACCTCTGTGGGAATTCAGGAACGTCAGTTCACACTAATGAGAAACAAGGCCTCAGAAATAATGGTACGCAAAGTAAAGCCTACCCACTATAATAGCCGAACAATGCAGCAAGATCTCAGGTCTTAGGTGCAATTTGAGGTAACACTTGAATTATGAAAATACTAACCCTTCAGAAAAAAAAACAAAGGCACTTAATTGTTCAAAAATGAACCTTTATATGTAGAGCAACTGTGCATTTAATTTAGTAGACAAAAATATGCTTTCATCTGGGGGTCTCCAAGCTTGAATCCTATAAAGCCCCAATCCAAAATTGCCTTACATAGCACCCTTACAACTATTAGGACAGGGCTATTTAACTCACGGTCCTCAAGGTCAGAGCCCTGCTGATTTTCCAGCCTTCCTGTACTTGTAACCCAGGTGTGAAGCCTCTGGCCAATCAGAATCAGTAATTATTAAAGTAACTACCAGAGAGAACTGAAAACAAGGCCTGGATTTGGAATCAAGATTTGAAGAGCCCTGCATTAGGAGAAAAGAGACTTCCAGTCACTGATAGTACCAAGCCTCACCCCTTCCAACATTACCTTTAAATTCAAAGGGAAGATTCAGACACGATTAATCCATCTCACAGAACTGTATTTCAAATATCACTAACAGGTGAACCCAGTCCACTGGGAAAAAGACCATTTCTGATGATTAAGAGATCATAAGTGCACCATTACTTTCTCAGACTGTTTGGGACAACATGCTGTATACTGGGCTATACTTTAAATAATTCGTATACCATCAATTCAAGTTTACCCATCAAGCTAGGTGAGTCAAATCCATTGTTTGCTTTTACTCCAGGACTGTTTTGGAACACATGCATGCTGTTGTAAACAGGCCATGTAAAGCATGTGGACATTCCGCATCATGTCAATACACCGTATGTACAGTATTTCCGCAGGTAACATTTCTCCATGGTGACCTGCCACACCAAAATATGTCACCACCAAAAAAAAAAAAAATCAATCAATCAATCAATCATCTAATCCAAGGTCTTGGTTACTCGCGCTGAAAGCTTAATTCCCATCCCCACATTACAGAATTCAGTTGGTTAATGACACTAATAGACTATATTACATTGTCTTTTAGCAGACGCTGATATAAAGCTCTAATATCATGAACTTACTTAAGTGTTTTCCAAGGAAAAGACAAGCAAGGTAGCTAAACAGTTCACTGATGAGACTTCCAAGCACTTATGCAAGTCGCTCAGGCTAAGGGCATCTGCCATAAATGTAAACAGAGCAGGAACATGGGCTACATGCAGTGTAGTTAGCCTGTTGTTACAATGAGTGAAGCACTGGAGACGGGCAACCACTAAAAACAAAGTAGTTATAACCGTCACTGCACAAAAAAGAAAAAAAAAAAAGCCTTTATTAACTGATGTAATTGTTTACCTCCATTGACAGTGAGGGAACATGCCATCACTAAACAATAATAAAAAATATATATGTACAACAATGGTCTGATGTTTGTATTTTTACCAGTAATACAACCCCCCATCTCTTGATCCACAGGAAACATCACATAAACATAAACACGCACACACACACCTGAGATATGAATGAGGTATCTCAAAACATAGGCCGGTTAATTTATCTTGGACCAACTATAAAAAAAAAAAATTACAATTTACAAAATTTTAATCATGTATAAAACCCAAACACACACCTATAAATTATGTAAATTGGCATTAAAATCTACAATATCCATTGCAGTAAAACAAAAATATTTAAGCGCTGTTGTTGGGAGAAGGTCCTTGTGTTGTATGATCTTCTGTATGTCTATTTCCTGCAGAGCGGACAGCATGGACCTCTGGCAAGGAGTGGGAACGCACCCATCAGGAGAAGGATACACATCAGCTATCACAACGTGCTCAGGAACTCCTTCACCTGTACAGAGATGTAACAGAACAGAGATGTACCCACACTGTAAACGCAGCTTATTCTAAATTAGCTGGCTGAGCAAATATTATTATTATTATTATTAAATTACAACTGATATTTTATTGATCCCCATGGGTAAATTGTTTTTACGCCTCCCTCAACTTTGTAGAGTAAGTTGTCTGTGAAGGGCAGCCACCTGTTGGGGCGCCCAGGGAGCTGTCCCACTGAGACATATGAACAATGAAATGCAGTTGTGGTAATGACCTTGTCCATCACTTCTGCTCGTTTGATTTTGTCGTGTTTGAAATCATCGTTGACGTCGAGGACAAGTACGGGGAGATCCTTCAGGTACTCAAACGCCGTACTGCATAGAAGCAGAATGAGATAAAGGCACTGTCAACTCAATAGGGTGCACTGTGCCCCAAAGGACTATGCATGTATGTGTGTGGGGTGAGCACTCACCAGATGTTGCGGTGGTACAGCCAGGACTCATGCTTGTAATGCAGTTTTTCCAGATATTCTAGAGGGATTCCCTGTTCCTCCTCTCGTCCCCGCATATGCAGACGCTGCATACACCTCTAACAAACCAGAAAGATCTTCGCTATCAGGTCTCTGGCCATATAAGCAACTTTAACTGAAACAGCCATATTTTACTGAATACAAATGACAGCATTTGGAAACAGCAACTGTCGCAAAATAATATTACTATGAATATCTGGCATTAGTAGCATGGGTTAGACCATGTTGTATATTTTCAAATATGACAACTTTAGGCCACAATTCTGCACCATCTTGCTATTTTCATTGCTTTCTGAACAAGTTAACATTCTCCACCCACCGTTAAAAAATTTAAACACAATAGTCATCTGGACACTTGCTCACCTCTGGATCAGCTCTCATGTAGATGATGGCGTCGAGCTCAATCTTTGATTCAAACTGTGAGAGAATCCAGCTGTGCCAGTCCTGGTATATTGCCCATTCGGTTTCATTCATATCTCCAGACTCAAACAAGTTGGACGCAAAGACATACCTTAAAAAAAAAAGAAAAAGAAAAAAAAGATTAACCTAGTACAGGGTACATAAAGGGGGACAGTTCAGGTCCAGAAAGTAAAAATCAACACTAAGATTTTGTTCCAAACAACCAGCTGAGTATTCTGAGTATTCCGTTTTGTTGAAACAGAATCTTGGTCTGGATTTTTACTTTCTGGACCTGAACTCCTCAGCTCTGAGTGTACAGTGTGTTTGTAACAGGGATGGTCCCTGTTCAGGTCCAGAGGGTAAAAATCCAGACCAAGATTTTGTTTCAAACCAACCATTTGAGTATAAAGAGCCAGTCACAGAGTACTCAACTGGGTGGCTGAAACAAGATCTGGGTCTGAACTTTAACTGAAAAACCTGAACTAGCCAACTCTAGTAATCACTGTTAGACTGCAACGATCACTCACCGGTCACTGTAGACAGAACGCTCAAGAAACTGGATCGGTTTCTCTGCCTGCTGCAGCTTAATAGAGGGTCTCTGAAGTTGGGAGCGGACACGACTCAGACACGCATAACTCTGAAAGGTGTAGGACCAACGGCTGGGCTTGTCATACATCATCTGCAGAAGGTTTCCACCACTCTTCTGAGAGGTGGTCAGCTCCTTGAAGGCAAAAGGGAAGGAAAGGAGAAATAGGAGAAAGGAGAGTCAAAAATGGAGAAAATGCCCCTATTTTCTCATGCAATAAGAATCATGATGTAAAATGGCACTTTTATTTATAGGGGTCGTAATATGCAATCTCCGCACCTCGAACTCATTCTCCGTGGTCTGCACGTTGCACCACCTCCCGATTGGTTCCGGTATGACCTCCCATTCTTCAGACTCCCTTTCCAACATACGGACAAACGTTGACTTTCCAGAAGCTGCAAAAATATTATATATGTATATACATATAATACAGTAAAGAATTGAGATTCTACGGAAGCGTAATGCGTTCAGTTGAGAAAAAATAATCCTGCTGTTTTTTTTTTATTAATGATATAATTATCTCGGCATTTCTGAGATAAAGTTTTCATGTAAAATAAAAATATGCATCATCTTGTATCCGTGAAGCATTCGATAAAGTAGGCGAGATGAGAGTTTTTGATGTTAATTCGGAAAAATACGAAAACTGAAAACTGTATCGCGTTAATTCGGAAAAACAGACCATGTATATTTTTTACATAAAAACTGTATCGCGTTAATTCGGAAAAACAGACCATGTATACTTTTTACATAAAAACTGTATCGCGTTAATTCGGAAAAACAGACCATGTATATTTTTTACATAAAAACTGTATCGCGTTAATTCGGAAAAACAGACCATGTATATTTTTTACATAGAAACTGTATCTCGTTAATTCGGAAAAACAGACCATGTATATTTTTTTACATAAAAACTGTATCTCGTTAATTCGGAAAAACAGACCATGTATATTTTTTACATAAAAACTGTACCTCGTTAATTCGGAAAAACAGACCATGTATATTTTTTACATAAAAACTGTATCTCGTTAATTCGGAAAAACAGACCATGTATATTTTTTACATAAAAACTGTATCTCGTTAATTCGGAAAAACAGACCATGTATAATTTTTTTTTACATAGAAACTGTATCTCGTTAATTCAGAAAAACAGCGTATTCTTATTTTACACGAAAACCTCAGACATTCCGAGATAATTATGTCATTAATTCAGAAAAAGAGAGCAAAATCTTTTTTCTCAAGTGAACACATTATGCTTCCCCAAGATCCCGAGTTATTGCACCTTGCAACATTATTTTGCATTTTACCCGACGACCCTTGAGGTGACAGGTGACGGCGGATGCAGAAGGGACTGCTTCACCATTTTGGCGCCAAGAAACGAAGAACCTTTCAGCGTTAACTTACTTCTAACCAAAATTCCCGGCTTGCAAAGCGAAATGAGCTCTGCCTTAAATTTGCACGACCTGGTAAATCGGCTCTTCTAGGGAGATGAACATTTAAAGCAAATTTCCAAAATTTTCTAAGCAAATACTACTTAAAAACTACGTAAGTCCATTAACATGCCACACTCACCGAATGTCACAGGCTATTATAATAAAATCTTCTAATTGGAATCAGTTCTAGGTATTTCTGGACAATTTCACAAGCTAACAACAATTTTATAAAAGAGACTGTCAATACTATACTCACCTATATTTCCCTCAATAGAAATTTTCTTAACCCTCTTTTCAAAACTGTTGTCAAGAATCGGACTGAAACACATTCTCTTTGGGGGGGTCGCCATTGTAGTTTACGTAAAAAAAATAAAGTACAAAAAGAAGAACAATTAATACTTTTAAAAGACTTCAGGTAGACAGAGCCACTGAGCGCCTTGGATAGTGGTTCTGCTTTGAATAGTCCGCGCAATTGAGCTATGACGTAACTTCCGGGGCTGGTCCATAGACCCGGAAAAGGCGGGGTTACTGGGCACATGCCTGCCCATTTCTAACTTGCAACAAATTATAGATCACGATAACGTCAGGTATTATTAAATACAAAGTCAGTAATTAGAATAAAGCGAAAAATGGGTCAGAAGAAATATATAATCAAGTACTAAAAATAATTTTAAAATGAATAATGAAATAAAACAATAAAAGATAAAAAAGATATGAAATAATGAGACAAACGTGGACAACTGTTACAAATTATAATACAAACAAGAGTACACACTACAGATCAAGGAGATAAGGTGGATGTAGAAAGAGAGAAAAAAAACACAATAAAAAATATAGAAAATAAATAAAAAATAAAAAGTTGTGAGGACTACATATTACAATACTTCAGCACAAGGTTACATAATACACAGATTCAAGAGACTAAACGTAGAGTATGTCTGGATAGCTTTTCTGATTTTACGCTCTGATATAGTTTGAAGATATTTACGTCTACTTTAAATTGTTCAAAAACAAGGTGTTTCCCAGACCATTTGTTTTAGCGTATGAAATATTTTACCGAAATAATTAAATCAATGAGGTATGTTTCCAAATTATTTTCTTTAATTTCCTTAATTATTTTCTGTTATATTCATTTTTAACATATGCTTGTTGTTCAGACCAGAATGTATTAACAATGGGGCAAAGCCAAAATAAATGTCGTAGAGTTTCTGGGTTACTATTGCAAAAACGCAATTTTTATTTATATTTACTTTAAATACAACATTAGAAGTTCTGAAGTCTAAAACATTCAGAGCACCTTCTTCCTGTGGACGACACATAATCTCTTTTTAATATTATGAGGTTTATTCCTCCAAATGAATCCAAAAACCTTAGAATAAATTTTCTTAATAGTCTCAGCTTACACGTCCAAGACCAAAGAAGCATATACTTATCTATACAAGCCCTCCGATTTAGACAAAAGTATACGACCATTCAAAAAACGGTCTCCAAGCAGCCACGAAAGAAGCTTCTTTTCAAATGCTTTAATTCTTGGAGCGAAAACGAACAGCGTTGTACGTTTTCCAAAAAAAAAGACTCGCCCGTGACGCCATCCTTTTTACAAGCCACCCAGTGGGCGTGGTTACCGCCGAAGCGGGCGAGCGGCAGAAAGCAACGCATGCGCAGGAGAACCCAGAACGTTCCGTCGGAGCGCGCTGCCACGCTGAAGGCGCTACAATAAGGTGAGGCGTTAGCTTACTCTTAAATTGCCCTACTTCATTATTCATGCGTTTTCCTTTTGTTTAGCGTATATATGTATTTCTTAACGGCAGTAAAGTATCCCGAGGTTGAATGAAATGGCCTCGATTTGACTATTTGGTACCGCCGAGAATGAACGATGCCGTCTCCGTGTCTTGCTTTCACAAGGCCCGTCTTTTGTCTGCGGCTTGCGGCTGGATGTTGTTCACGGCTAGCCGTCTCCAGCTAACGTCGGGCTCCAATTAAGTCTTCTAAGCGTTCATTTAAATATACAATCAAAACATTAGCAGCCTTTCCCCCCCCCTCACGATGTTCCCTGGTTAACGATAGATGTAACTAAACGCGCATTTTCATCCCTAAATTACAGGCTAGCTAAGTTAAGCGGCTGCTGTCGGTCGGTGTCGTTTAGGAAGATGAGCTTTGAACACGATAATACAATGTAACCGCCTGTATTCACTTTAATACGTAAATCTGCGACTTCATAGAGTCATTGTAGCTGTTCCTGATGTAATTTCTAATGTAACCAATTCAACTATTATCGAAATTTATGAACAAATATGGCCGCTTCCGCTTGGGACTTGAAAGACGGAGAGCCGGACCTCGGGTACCCCGAAGTACAGATGACTGGGGTTTTAACTATTAATACTCCGTGGCGGGGTGGCCGGGCTCCAGCGGCCTTCCGATCGGGTAGGGTTTGATTTAGCCTGATGGAGTCCTCGATCGCGCGGGATGAAGCGCGGACATGCCAGGCTCGCAGCCGCTTCCTGGTGTGCAAGCGAAAAGCCTCATCGGCGGCGCGGAAAGATGCGGTGGCGCGCCGGAGCTTTGTGCTTTTCCGCTTTCATTTTAATAGCATGGAAAGAAATAATTATCAGTTAAAAATAACGATTTTTTTACATTTGGAGCTGAGAATCATTGCCGTTTTCTACGAAGACGTTTTCTTTGTGCTATTCCATTAATTCTGCTTTATTAACTGTTTAGCTGCTATTCATATTCCAAACATAACTAGTTTAAATGAGCTTCAGCGTTTTCAATTTTATGTTAAGTATGCAATCCTTATATTTTAACTCTATTCCTTAATTACCCAAAATACTGATTTCTGTTTTGCTGTAGAGTTATTGTGACCTTAAATGTGCCGTGACACTTTTCTTGTAAATCTGCCTTCTTACAGGGAAAAGAGAAACGACCTATCATCTAACGATCATGTCTGACGGAGAAGGATTCGTGGTCCGCATCCGGGGACTGCCCTGGTCATGCTCTGTCGATGAGGTCCAGAGGTTTTTCTCAGGTGAGACGAGTGTTCGTGTCTGTGATTTCTGAGTGCAGACACATTGCAGAGCAATCCCAACTTCCAGTCACAGGTATACCGACTAATTGTCAAGCTGAAACACTCTTATTGACCGTACCTCATGCTTTTTCTGCGTGTGGCCCTCCACGGCCGGAAACTGTCAATACAAAGGCTTAGCTTCATCTCCGACTAAGCAATACTTTCAGCATGTATCTGTTACCATCTGCACAAATGTTGGGCCAGATGCATGCAAGATTAATTGCCCTGTATGGAGTTATATATGCATAATGTAGGGTCCTTAATGGCTTAATGATGTTTCTCCTCGCAGATTGTAAAATTGCTAGTAATGGTACAAGCATCCACTTCACGTACACCCGTGAAGGCCGACCCAGTGGCGAGGCCTTTGTGGAGTTGGAGTCGGAGGAGGACCTCAAAATCGCTGTGAAGAAAGACAGAGAAACAATGGGTCACCGCTACGTGGAAGGTGTGTGTGAATCTTCACGCTCCCCTTGTTTATGGGCCGTTTATCGGTATCTCTGACTGGTCCCGTCCTCTTTAGTGTTCAAGTCCAATAGCGTGGAGATGGACTGGGTCATGAAACATACCGGCCCAAACTGCCCGGAGACGGAGGGCGACGGGCTGGTCCGACTCCGTGGCCTGCCTTTCGGGTGCAGCAAGGAGGAGATCGTCCAGTTCTTCTCAGGTACGTTCGGGCCACATAACAAGCCTTATGAATGCTTAAGGTCACTTGCTGGAATATTGAGTGGTTTCATATTGAAGTAGGAATATTTACTGCATGTAACGATTCAGTGCGTAAGTTTTAAGCAAGACAATCTAGTGAAGGTTTTCTGGCTTTTTTTTTTGTTTAATATTCTGAATCGAAAATATGAGGAATATGTTTTCTTCCTGGGCAGCATTTAATCTGCAGCTCAGCCATTTGTGGTCAGACCTTTATTATTGATGGTCGTTAACACAATTTTCCCTGCAATTTTCCCTGTAGTGATGTTAAGTAATGTAACATTCTGACAACTGCAGTCTCAACCTGTAGTCTGTCATCTCTAATTATGTATCAATTATGAAATGTGTAGACTCTCAAATAGGAAATTCCTCTGGTGTTAGTGATGCATTTTAGGTCTTTTTTTATTTTGTTTTTTAGCATAAAGATAGAGAACATTGTGACTGGGTATGTGATTTAATGCTCCCCGCTGGGGTTATTTGTCCTTGGGTTGAAGGGTTGGAAATCGTGCCAAATGGGATTACATTGCCGGTGGACTTCCAGGGGAGGAGTACGGGGGAGGCCTTCGTGCAGTTTGCTTCACAGGATATAGCTGAAAAGGCTCTAAAGAAACACAAGGAAAGAATAGGGCACAGGTGGGGATGGATGGCTGGACTATATTTTCCTTTTCTTATGGTGTACACCTCCTACATCCTGTCACCTGTCACGGTAATGGCGCACAAACAAATCACTCATCAGACACGGCTGAAATTCAGTTATAAATCCTGAGTGCAGACACTCAAATTAGTGCTGAGCGATCAGTCTCTGATTAGTGCTGAGTGGGTGCTTTCTCATACACAGTGTAAAGGGAGTCTAGGGGTTTAAACTCCCAGAATGCAGCAGGAAACATTTGAAACCCTGACATCGTTAGTTGTCTTGACATTGACATGCTAGTGATTTTAGTCCATGTGGGAGAAATATCTATATATATATATATATATATATGTGTGTGTGTATGTATGTATTTACTCAGGTTATACCAAAAAGTAACACAGAGTATGTTAGTGATCTGCAGGAAATGTACATTCTAGCATGGCACATTTTTAGACTATGCTAGTAGGTCAGATGTGCACCTGTAGGGTTTGTCCTGTTGATTCTTTAACAGGCTGAAAATTGGGCAATGTATACTGCAGTGACTCAGCATTTATTGTTTAAGGGGACTTGTATCTATAGAGTGAGGTTTGGGGGTGTCGCTCAGCACTAAGACTCAGACACAAAGTATAAGCACACACACGGATTTCCCCCAGAGATCAGTCATCAGGGGAACCTGGATCCTGCAGTGACAGGTAACTCGGGTTGTGAGTCTGCTTCTGATGGAATCGTAACCTTCCTGCATTATGGTGAAGGTCATGCACATAGTTGCTTAGGTCCTTACAGGTAACCATAAGAAAAGTTTTACTCCTGACTCACATTTTAATACGGTCATTCATGACATGGCTACGCGTTTCCTCCTGCCCAATATTCTGTCGACTTTTTTTGTGATGCATTCATATAAGGCTGGGAGGAACGGGACCAACACGCTGCCTGAAAAAGCGACCATTATGAGACTTGATCCTTATGTCCATAAACCTGATGCATAAGTAGAAAGACTTAGACACGGGGGCTCCCTGGTCCCAGTTGTTTCTGACTTCCTCTCTCCGACACGCTCTCAGGTATATAGAGATTTTCAAGAGCAGTCGTGCCGAGGTGCGGACGCATTACGAGCCCCCACGCAAAACCATGGGCATGCAGCGGCCCGGGCCGTATGACCGCCCAGGGGGCGGCCGCGGATACAACAGCATGGTCCGCGGGGGCTCCTTCGAGAGGATGCGGCGTGGGGGCTATGGTGGAGGTAAGCTCAGGCCCATCTTTCATGAACGTCCTGTGTAGGTTAAGGCTGTCTGTCCACTTTGTGTTTTGGTCGCCTATCTGTTTTACTTTGAGTGACATGTTGATTAGATCCCAATTGAGCGAAATTTGAGAAACTGAGTTCGAAGTTAATTTATGATGGTGGAACAGCCTGTGTCCAGCCAGTAAGTGTTCATTAGTTCTTGAGCGTGTAACAATTTGTTTACTCAGTTGCATGATTAGTGCTGTTTATTTTAGGTGCCGTCAAATTTAACTTGGGGTTTAATAATAATGAAATGAGGTTTTGCATGGTGGTAATCAAAGGGACTGAATTTAAGGTTCTCAATACCTGCTTCTCCTCCATTAAAATTGCACTATTGATGTCATTGGTCAAAGCAAAAAAGGGGTTTCCCTCGACCTAGAATGAAAAGCACATGCTGACTGCTGAGAGTGCAGTGTAAGTGGCTGGTGATGAATTTCTGTGAGAGCTTGATTTGGCCAGTGCGGTCTGTGGGCAGCACTTACAGAAGAGCCTTGAATCTGAACTCTTGAAGTTCTTTGTTTTGCCCTCTACTGGTCTGTTTGAGAAATAAAGTATGTAAGTTTGGGTTCAGTGCTTTGAACAAATTTAGTGGTCACACATGACTACAAAACATCTGGCTTGGCTTCCTGTTGCCTTGCTGTTTGGAGGTTGAGTCTAAAGGAATAAGAAAATGTCTCCTCTTCGTGACTTTTAATTACCTCCTAGTTTTAATTTGGCTGTCCTCGTAACCGCTGTCCTGGTTTTAGGTTACTATTTATATTCAGTAGGGTATCGGAGGATTTTCTTTCTGTCGTGTGCCTGTTACTTAAGGCTTGAGTTAATCAGTGCCCGGGGTCTCGTCTTGTAGGTCTGTCAGATGGGCGCTACGGCGATGGGAGCTCATTCCAAAGCACGACGGGTCATTGCGTGCACATGAGGGGGCTTCCTTACCGAGCCACGGAGACTGACATCTACAGCGTGAGTCTTTGAGTCTTTAAGAGTGTGCTGTAGAAAGTTCTGAGCAAACAGCAGCAGCCCTAGACTACTTGGGTTGGGGTAAACTGAAGCGATTTAAACCTCCTTTTCCATCGCAGTTCTTTTCGCCCCTGAACCCGGTCCGCGTTCACATTGAGGTTGGCCCGGACGGGCGCGTGACCGGTGAGGCGGACGTCGAGTTTGCGACCCATGAAGACGCCGTGGCAGCCATGTCCAAGGACAAGGCTAACATGCGTAAGCCCGCTGTTTGTGTTGAGGGCTGAGTTCATCAGTACCAGTCCGTAAGCCTGTCAGATGTTACATGTTCATTCCTTTTCGTATCTTGTAATAGTCTGTCGTCCTTCTAGTCTGAGATTGTAACCTCTGTGTTGGACCCTTTTCAGAGCACCGTTACGTGGAGCTATTCCTGAACTCGACAGCAGGGGGCAGCAACGGAGGCTACGGCAGCCAAATGATGGGCGCCCTCAGTGAGTGTCGGTCTGCCTTTGGCTGGTGATATAAACTTTCCCTCCTGCTTACATTACCTCATTCTTACCATCCTGCTCTCTACAGCCAACCAGTCTTCCTATGGGCCCAGCAGCCAGCAGATGAACAGCGGCTACGCGGGGGGGTACAGCAGCCAGACCAACATGGGTGGCTACAGCGATTATAGTAAGTGTCGACGGGCCGGGGGGGGGGGGGGGGGGGGGGGGGGGGGGGGGGGGGGGGGGGGGGGGGGGGGGGGGGGGGGGGGGG
>JAODLD010000054.1:5804244-5819786 GCA_026781065.1 Mormyrops boulengeri | reverse complement strand
AGCTATTAGTTAGGTTCTCCCCAAACGAGCTTGATGGGCCGAATGGCCTCCTCTCGTTTGTAAATTTCTTATGTACAATACGTGTTTCCCTGTGCTACTTTCCCTCATCATACTTGGCCTTCAACAAGGATGGAGGATTGGTTTCAACATTGGTAGGGACCAAACCAGCCCCCAAACCCCTAAACGCACACTGTACTCCCACAGTATTGGTAGGGAGGTGTCCTTACAGACCATACTCAGACTTGTATCCTTGGGGTTAAGTGACTCATGTCTGCCATTCTTGTGTAGATGCACTGCTGGATACTCTGGAGAGCGCTGTCACCTCTTCAGCCTGCCGGTGGGGACCGAAAAGAGCGGCTATAACCGGACGACGGCGCTGGCTGTCATGGCGGTGGTATTGTCCTCGCTGTGCCTGATCGTCATCGGCATTCTGCTGGCACTCAGGTCGGTGTCTCCCTCTGGTTGGGTTCTACGTCCTCGTTTCGCCTGGTATCGCCAGCCTGCTTGCCGTGAAACCTTTTCAAGACTTGTTGGATAAATTCTGTTCCAGGTACCACAAACGGGGTGGCTACAATGTGGAGACAGAAGAAAAGGTGAAACTGGGACTTGCCTCGAACAAATGAACAGAATGGTGAGCATTGTGCAACCTGAGCACTCTCTTGGGGTCAACAGTTTGAGTGTGTGTGGTGAAGAGTACTGGTTTTTTTTTTTTTTTTTTTAAACGATAGCGAGGGGGAAAAAGATGTATTTGTATTGGGCCCGTATGTTGTGACCAGACTATTTTTCACAGTGTGTCTATTTTTAGGAAAGCAAATGGAATTTCTACCTCAATGAGAAATGGAGAAGTGAAATGCCAAAGCCGGACCTGTTTGGGAGGAAGGGACAACTTGTGTGGTTGATGTGACTGCTGCCAATGAGGACCCAAGACTGAAACACGGAAGTCTTCAGATGGGATGTGGCAGCTCTGTCCCATAAATTAGGATGTACGCTGTCTTTAAACTGATCAGACAGATTAATGGGCAGAAATGAGGAACGATTTGTGCTGCTTTTGGCTGTGTTACGTTTCCCTGTCATGGGGGACATGCGGTATCCTTTTTTAAGAAAGGTCTTTATTTGGTTTTGAAAGGGTTGCGCTTCGTGTCCCTCTGCTCCTTTTTATTGTAAAACTCTTAATTTATTTATTTAAATAGTGATCCTGCTATTTATTCACTTCACACGTTGAGATGCACTACCAAAAATGTCAGGATTGTCTTTTTTTACTGATACTAAAGTGATATTTTAACTAAATAAATGCATTAATTGAATGCTTTACCTGTGGTTTACAATGTTTCTTCATCGTAATTCTCAGCATTTTTACAACATCTGTCAATGTGAAGGCTGCAGGATATTACACCAGCTGAATGTTCAACTGCTTTAGTGCAGAGTAAATGGTGAATACTGAGACGGCGAGATGGAGAAGGAAATTGTCACATTAACCACTACAATGTACTACTGCGTTTTAAACTGTTTAGTTCTGCTATTTGTGTGCTTTTGTGTACTATAGCTAGTAGTCTGGCAATGCTCTTAACCAATACTACGAACCAGTCCCCGAAAAATCATGTTGGATTTCACCTTAACATTCGAATCATCCTACAAATAGTGATTTGTATATCAAATGTGAAAGGAAATAAACCCCAAGTTCAAAATTACACTCCAACTGACATTTTGTCATGACATGTCATGTGTTTTCATAATGACACAAATTTGAGGGATCGTAAAGGAACCAATGCTGACAGTATATGAAGTTCATAGTCTGTTTACAAATCAATGACCAGGTTACTGCTTAAATACACACCACAAGCTTCCGGGAGACCCTGTTGAAGCCATTTTGATCAACTTTGGGGGGGGGCTAGCAGTATAAGCTGAATAGGGACATGGTGAGTCCACCATTGCTGTTCCGGACAGGAAGTTGTCTCAGGAAACACTTCGTCACAATAAGACACAGCTGGGGGATCTGTTGTGTGTTGTATAAATCCTTATTTATTTACCTTTACCAGGAAGTCCCATTGAGATTAAAAATCCTTTACACGAGAGATCTGGCCGAGGTAGCAGCCGTGTAAACTTGCATCCTTATAGCAATGATTAAAAAAAATAAACAACAAATATAAGTATGCCCCAGTTATGGAAACAGACACCAAATTTACTTCCCAGCAAGAGATCAGAGTTCAGAAATGTAAGTCCCTTTTGGTCTTTTTTTAGCGTTTGTTCCGCTAGCATAATTGTATGCTGGCCAAACTTTCATGACCACTATGAAATCTGGTAAGAAAGGAGCTCTGCGCTGATTCCAAAGCAAACAAACAAAAGAACATGCACGCAATAAATATGCGCTCATGCTGTAAATGCGACCTCACTGGGCAGCAGAAACACCAATCGAAGAGCTACTGTTCTGTACTGTAATGCTGATAGGGGAGAATGGTAGAAAAGCTGTTTACATCACTTTTCATTATAGTCTGTCTGTCTATCTATTTATCTATCCATCCATCCACACAGACAGACACATACATGAAGTGGGTTGAACAAAATGAAAGCTCGAGAACCCCCCGCTTTGAGTTTCGTACTCAGTGCGCATGCTCACTCATTTGCAACATGGCGGCCCCCGTAGACCTAGAGTTGAAGAAGGTACCTTGCTCCTATTCTGCCTTCATATATTGTCAGATTATATATCACGCTCTGTGATTTCAGTAAATACGATGGGCAAGGCACGTTTTGCGAGTAATGTGAAGGATAATGTCGTTAAATGCTTGGGAAAGTGAGCGGTAGACGGTCGCGTGTGCGGCGCGTCTTAGGCGTGTCGCACGCTGCCTTCTTTTGTCGCTGATTGTATTAATGTCTTGAGCGGGTATATTTTTGTATAAACCCATCAGAGCTGCTTATTAAGTGCTATCAAATATGACGTCTATATAGCCGTGTTTACGAAATGTGCTATATTTTCACACGCGAAGCCGTAATTAATGTATAAATAACACCGTTTATTTCACGACGCATTCGCGAATTTAATTAAAAGGCATGCGTCTGCTCGTTATAATTGACATTTGCAAGCAGTGCAACTAACTAACAGGAAATAGGTAACGATCTGCTTAAGCCTTAGACGCTACTCTGTGGCCCCTCTTGACAGCATTCAGATCGTTCAGGAAACCCAAACCCTGTGTCCCGGTTTGAAAGCGAGCTGCCCGCCACCACTAAAATGTGGAGTCAGTTATCAGGCCTTAATTTCTTTAACATGCGTCTCTTCTTTCAGTAAAGCATTTGTCCGCTTTGGCGGCATATCGATAGTGCATCGTTTACGTCAAGGCAGTATTTATGCCCTTATGTAGAACCACGTGTTGCGGCTTCTTATTCCCTTTTGACCAAGTGTAATAAATTTTCCTTTTATTATATCACTGGGTCGCCAACTCTAACGCATCTGGCGTGTCGCTCACGCAGGACATCTTACGGCAAATCTGTATTATTCCATTATAAACCAAAAATCAGCTACATGAAAAGCGTCGGAGTGGTTTGCAAAGCCTACAGACGATTTGCTAAGTGATAAAACTGTTACATACGCGTAACACGCCAGTCAGCTGACCAAAGCTGGCAACCCTGATGTCATATTAACTACATTATTTTGCATCATTTTTGCATTTATTATTGTTACATGTAACATCATCTTGCATTGCATGTATAGGCGCATTAACGGTGTCCTTCTGATTAGGTTTAAGTGTAATGACACCTGCACGGCTCGTTGCAGGCTTTTGCCGAGCTGCAGGCCAAGATGATCGACACGCAGCAGAAGGTGAAGCTGGCCGACCTGCAGATCGAGCAGCTGAGCCGCGTGAAGAAGCACGCCAGCCTGACGCATGCGGAGATCAGCGCGCTGCCCGACCGTACGCGCATGTACGAGGGCGTCGGCCGCATGTAAGTTGCCGTGGGCCAGGCTGCCGTTAACCAGGGCCAAGTCACATTTCAAAGCGGTCATTCAGATGGCGCTTCGCTTCACACTCATGTCAATCGGCCACGCAGCAGCAGCACGTGGTAACTGGTATCAAACTGGCTGCTCTTCCAGGAACTGCATCTCAAAACCGGTACAAGGAGTATCAGTTTCCTCTGTTCCGTGACAAGTTATTTTTATTCGTGTTTATAAAGAATCAGGTAGCCTTTTCTGTAGCTGTGGATGAGTTTTGCTTTGGCTGGTAATGATGGAATTGTGGTCTTTTTTTGGGGTGAGGGCATAGATGTTCTGAAAATGGTGGCATGGTCACACATCTCCTGAGCTCGGTGCCGTGTCGGGGTAGGATGGAGGTGATGGAGGTATTGTTTTTGTCGAAGGGGGTGGCTGGGTAGTTAGTCAAGGAGCCAGGAGAATAATAAACCATGTCTGTTATGATTATGCATTGATTCAAGCATTTGGAAGTGTCCCTGTGCACATTGCACACGACAGACGAGTTGATCTGGAGAGTGCCATCTGGTTTTTCGCTAAGCCGCATCTATTTGCGGTAGGCCCAGTCTTGGCACAGCGTTTGGCGACGTGTAAACAGTGATAGCTCCTGCCGTTTGAATCGTCCTGTAGCCTGGGGATTCACATGGGATTATTCTTCTTCAGCAGTGCGAATAGTTAATACTGTCTGCTGTTTATGACTTTGCTGGTGGATTCGTGCGTAGTGATTTCACGACGCTACCAAACAATCAAACTATACAGCAGTGGTCTGCCGGGGATATGGCCGTGAAACGTTTTGACGAGGTGTGGGTTGGTTTGAGAGTAATACAGCACCAGGTGTTGTATATGGATAGCTAGTTGGCCTCAAGTCTTCAGGTGACTGTGGTCATGTGTCCAGAGAAGTGGATGCTTTACTTTGGAGTTCATATTTCTAAAGTAAGGCTAGATGCCAATAGTCTTAATGAATCACCATGACATGAACCTCCTGTCAGTTTTGATGCCCCTAGGGATCTTGGGAATCTCCCCAACTTGTCTTATTTTGACTAGTTCCACACCCGTCCTGACACCCCTGGAAGGCATGCGGCCGCTCTTAGCGGTGTCGACCTGTGTGGTCTGAGAAATGGCCAGAAATGACTAGAGGAGCATCTCGAGCTTGGTGGTCATGAAGGGGGTGGTCCCTCCGTTAGGGGGCCACTGGACACGCTGCTCAGAACAAAGGAATGCAGAGGGTAATTCTGTACATTTTCAAAGAATGAATGTCTAGACTCCAAAAAAAATAAAAGCAACAACATTAAAATATAATTAGCGTTACACAGGATGCTGCATATTTGTCTGCGTAATGTTTGAGTAGCTCATGTAAGGGCTTGGCTGTGCTGTGCCAGCTTTAGCCGTTCCACTCATCTGTGTCGTACACAAAATGTTGACAGTTTCTCCCTCGTAACCCTTAATTAATAGCGAGTGAAACCGCAGTGAGTTTGGCTTCAGTTCACGCCCATTGCAACACTCAGAAACGATCTTTTGTTTCTAATAGTTTACCACAAGCAGTCCTTGCTTGTAAATAGCTTGAGTGCATCTCTGTGTCCTCCCCCTAGTCATGGAGGTGGGAGGGTCAACGGTGGCAGTTTTATGGGAAGAGAAAAGGGGAACATCTTACCTTTTGTATGGAAAACGACACCAGCTCTTGCAGAGATCAGGTCCAGATGTTAGGAGCCACGGTAATAGGAGAAGTGTGAGTAAGTTAGCAGTGTCATAAAGCCTTTGGTGAAACCATAGCAATAGATTTGGCACAGTTATCCCACTGCGGACATCTGTGCTTATCAAGATGTTCAGCTAATAGCCGTCAACTTGATCTGGTAATAGTTTTACAATACAGATGTCATCTTAAAGGCCCTTAAGCATGCATTTCTGGTATTGTGTGATAATGATCTTTAACTATTGATATTTACAGTCGATGAATATTCACTTTATCTGCTTTGCCCTGGTTTATCTTGACCTCTTGTTGCATATTATTACAGCAATAACATGCGATTGTTCTGTCACCATGACTTCAGAAAGAATTTGTTGCTCACTCAAGCAAGTTCCGAATAAGCAGTGCAGGCAAATCCACAAACTTCAAAAAAAGGGTAGTACCCAGGTCCTCAGTTCTAGTATAATTGTAAATGGTTATTTTTGAAAATCGGTTTATCAAGAGGCTCTATATATGAATATAGCTAATGCTGACCTTAAACCGAACGATTTAACTGTTGCAGACAAATTTCCAATACCGGAGTAAAAGCGTGTGAGTTTTGCTGGAGTTCTGACATGCTCCCATCATCTTGATCGTCTGGTGGCCAGGATAGCTGTCTTAAGTCAGTCTTTGTCTTATCTTGCCGTTCCGTTAAAATCAACCGTGTTTAATATTATAATGTGTCTTTAGTCTGGACATTGTTGGCGCATTGCTATTTTAAGGCAGCAAAATGACATTGTGCTTTCGTCCAACAAAACCCACGTCTAAAGTCAGTGGCTCATGCAGTGCTTCACCTTGAAAGGCTTAGGTGGAACGGTGCTGTTCCCCCATAGGCATCATTCTGATTGGTTTATTGCTCCTTATGCCCAAAACACGTCTCTGAATAATTAAGAGCGTTAGGACAACCTTTTTACGGCTTACGCTGGCGCAAAGTCTGTTTTTTTCCGCCGTCAAATGTTAGTTGTGCTTTGCGCTTTACGCTTTGCGTTAGTTCATCAAAAAAGAGCCCAGGGTTTAGTATTTTTGTAATCAGTATTTTAATGGATAATAGTTTTGAGATGATACACTGACTGGAAAATGTGATTGACGCAGAAGAATAGATTCTTCTTCATGAAGTTGCCCAGGTCTACTGATTGTTTTTTTTTCTGGGAAAATTGGGAAGGTAGTTTCTCCAAGGAAATGACACATGGTGCACTGAACTCTCCCCCTGTAATCAATGCCTGTTCCGTGACGTTTAAGAGAAAATTACTTCTGGTAAAAAGGGATCATCATGGATGTTGAGGTTGCACGCAGCTGCCAGGCGGACTTTCCTACTCTCTGCCGCTGCGTAAACAGCACAGTGGGGTGAGCCTGTGTTATGTGCATTAACCACCCCCAGCGGCTCCTGCTCAGTTAAAATAAGGACCCCCCCCCCACCTACTGGAAAAAAGTGAAGGGGAGGAAAGAATCTTGTAATGTGTGTTCTGGAACCAGTGCTGGTGGATGGTGATTATCAACAGCATCCCCTGAGATGGAAAGACACCAACATCACCTGGACTTTCTTAAATCAACACTCATATTTGTTAGTTTCTCCACGAAATACTCGTGCTCTGTCAAGCGACACACTTGAATACTGTCTTACTCAAACCCAAACCTGTAACCTGAACTGGAGGGATTGAGTGATTCTTTAGCTAGAAAACCCAGAGAGGGGTGGTGAGTGGCTTGGCAAGCGAAGTCTCTCTGATCTGAAAATCACTGGTTTGTGCCCCGGCTTGTCCATGAGGTATTGAGCATGGTCCTTAACGCCCAGCTCCAGGAGTGCTGCACGTTGGCTGACCCTGCACTGTGACCCTAAGCTATGGAGAGCAAGATGCGGTAGGTAAAGAGAAGAATCCCAGTGTACTTGTACTTGTGCAAATGGCAAATGAAGGGTTTTATTTGTTTCGTTTGTTTGTTTGTTTGTTTGTTTGAAACCTGAGTTGGAATTCGGTCAGGCTCCGGTCACATGATGGACCGTTTGGGGTCCCCCTGGCATTGTGTGCTCTGTGGTCTGCATCTGCTGAGACACCTTGTTGTGCACTAATTGAGGATGAAGATTGCTTTGTATAGTTCCTGTATAGCTGTTAGCAGTAATGCTTATGAGCCTGCAGCTTAGTACTTGGGTGTCTGACTCATTTTTCTATTGATACAACTTGAATAGTTTAGGTAATTTGATTAAAAGGGCAGATTGAGTGTGAGCGCGGGGCTTTGTCATCTTTGAATCAGAGTCACGATAAGCAGGAGGTCACCTCAAAGTGCCTCGTGGGAGTGTCGTATAGAACTGATACATCAGTGGGAGGCAAGTCAGCACATTCCCAGCAGAGCTGAATGGAGAGCGGCTGTCAGTTTTCGTGGCTCTGTTATTAATCTCCCCGATTTTAGTGCCGCACACCTAGATAGCATCTGTTAAGGGGGGCGCTCTAATTATGAGCATCGAATAAGTTTGCGGGATGTTTAGGATGATGTCTTGTTTGACATGCCGGTACCATCTTCGTCAGGCATCCCAGGAATGGAAGCTGAAAAGGTCACCGATTCTGACAGAAACTTAAACACTGCAGGTCTTTGATACTTCGGGTGACTGTCACAGTGCAGGTCTTTGATACCATGGTCAGTTGAGGCACAGTGCAGGTCATTGATACCCTTACAGAGCTGGGGGCATGTAGGTCATTGATTCCAAGTTCAGCCCTCCCCTTTTTGTCATCCAATTTCACTTGTTTTATCCTGTTCCACGTCCTCCCTGTGATCTTCGTCTTGTGGTCTGAGGTTGTGGAGTGAGGGGGGGCCTGGGGGGAGTGAAAACGCAGTTATTGTATTATCTTGGCAGCTCCTAGGGAGTTTTCCTTTCTCGACGTATGAATCGCTCTCTTCATGGCTGACATTCCTTCCATTACCTTTATCGGGTCGTCATCAAATGGCACTGTGATGTTGCATCTATGTGAGTTGCCGGGGGTTCGAGGAATGCGACCGAGGCTTCGGTATTTAAGTGGTCGTCTCAAGGTGCGGCTGGTCGACAGGTCATCTTTTATTTGCAGCAATTTCGTTCCAGCGCGATGATCTTGATCCGCCGTTTAATTTTGCTTCCCTGGTTTCTCATTTTGCTTCCCTGGTTTTTCCTGCCGCCAGGTTTATACTGCAGTCTAAAGGTGATATCAACGGGCAGCTGATGGAGAAGCAGAAGACAGCTGATGAGAAGATCAAGGAACTGGAGGTCAGACCTTTTGAAGGAGGCACCGTGCACCCCCCACAAAGTCATAAAAAAACACATGCAGTACATGCACTTTGTGAGTCACTAGTGGTATCCCCTTAGTAGCCTTGAGGGATTCTGGTCATAGAAACTTTGATCATTTTCAATCTGGTTTGACATACCCCCTGTGCAGTCATCTTCAAAGGTCCCCACAGTGAAGTTCATACCACTCTGTAGTCCATCTTCTGATTTTTACAAGGTTCCTGCTTTGTGGCTTTGGGAGATCAGGGTATTGGAATTATGGTTTATTCTGCTCCACGGCTGCGAATTCCCTCTTCACATACATGCCTCACATATTTATTTGATGACTTTGTTCTTATTCCTCCAAAAAATAGTTTAGTTTGTGCCAGCGGGCGGCCTTCTGTCAGCCTGAACGTAACATACATAATGATCGCGCTAATTTTGCGGACACTTAGATGCCTCGATGATTATCTAAAAAGAAACAACGAAGTCACCTTACGTGGTCCTCATGCCAGGAGTTTTCTGTAGCCTTATAAATCTATAAATAATATTTTAAAAATATTATTATGAGGCATTTTTTCTGTCACAGGTGGCTAGATTAAATGACTGTACTTAATATGGTGGGCATTGCATGTAATGCATATGTAGTTCACCTTTATTTGAAATGAAAATTAACGCAATAACGTAAACCTGACCAGATGCTTTGGAATCTCTATGATGATATATGAAAATCTTTAACTGGTAACTATGTGTTTAGCCATCCATTTGAATCACCATAGCCCTTGCAGGGTTCCCCTGGATGAAATGACTTGTTGTCAGTGATTCGGTTTATCTCATTCCTTTCGCCTCTTGCTCAAAAATGAAAGACCTGAATCCTCTGCATTGGGCGGTGCGAGGGCCATCCATTTAACGACCGCTCTCGGCACCCGCTGCTCCGTCGGATGCCAGCCATCCTAGTTTCGCTGCTTGTCACAGAACAATGGCCAGCGGAAAGTTGGCGAATCAGCCGCCTCCAGTTGAACTTTGCTGTAACCTTTACTGTGGCCAGAAAATGTCGTTTTTAAAATGGGGGGGGGGAGAAGAAGAATTGGCTGACTGATCTGTTCAGCGATAGGTGGCAGGATACCACAGGTTTCTAAAAATAAGAGAACTTGTCGGGCAGGCTTGGGTCATCAGACTCCAGTTCTTGTCTGCACTTGGAAGACAAAGGAGGATGATGGATGTGAGGAGGAAGGGGAAACGGAAGTGGTGGAAAAAAGGGGCACTTGAGAATGTCGTTGGAGAAGGTTGCCTTGAAACTGTGGAGCCCTGTACAGCTTAGCGGCTTGCTACGGAGTGGGAGGGTATGGGAATGCTCTTCGTGGCACAAGTGGGTATGTGGGAATCAGAATGGCTGCCTTTACACGTTGCTTCGGTGACAAGGTCCCGATGTGCTGCGGTCGGCTTTGCTATTGTTCATTTCCCAATAAATCATCTCCTCTGTATTAAACGGAGGACTTTGTTAAGACTCCGTTGAAGCTGCCCCGTGTCTGTACCACGCGAGGGGTCCCTTTCTGGGCGAAATGATAGGGGTGTAGCGATACACAAAATTCACAGTTCTGTACAAACCTCAGTTTTGGGTTTCAACGGGGAAAGTGGAACCAGAAGCCAGCATAGGGTGGGACACAGTCCGCAGACAGGGTTGTCTCTAGAGCCCAAAGGTCAGCCAACACAATTATGGCACCACATAGTCCAAGACCTTCAGCTCAACCCTGGGAGTGTTGAGTAGTCCTAACACTTTGCATGTATTTTTATCAGGTTATATTGTTTTGCTGTGCGCCTCCAGTATGGGGTTGCTTACCCATGATAACCTTGTTGCCTTTTGTACTGAGTTGGCACCTCTTTCACGACACTCACACATTCCACTGTGGTGGCGAGCATCGTGTGGACCCTCTGTGGCCTTTCTCATGTCTCAGTGATTCTCCTGGGTGGTAGCGTGAGGAATGTGCCTGGCTTCTGGTGATGGCACGTAGATTCTCGCTGAGTTCATGTGGGCAAGTTGAGATCGTTTGGCTTGCGTCCGGATCTGCAGCCAAGTTGCGCTTCCCAGAGCTATCTTTACGGCTAGCGTCTTCAGGGAGTCGAGCCTCGATTCATCCCTGCGGAATGTATTTTCTGCTTCGCGTCAATGTAGATGGTCCTTGGCACGCTAACATATTAACAAGAAACCCGACATGTGACGTAGTTTTGCCCAATGTTCTCCGCCAGCTGTGCCATTACTGCCCAATTGGCTGTGGGTGAGGGAGGACAGACCAGGGTTGAGGGGGCTGGCTCATGGGTGTGCGCGAGTTTTGCCGATTTTCTGAGGCCTTTTGGCCCACTACGGTATGGAGGAGGTGATTCACTGGGGATTGGGCGGCTCCTTCTTCACTAAGGCCTCTCCAGACCAGACCAGACCAGCCCGTCCCGACCCCGGGGGGGATGCAGATCCCTGTTTTCACATGTCACCCGAGCTCAGGTGGGAGAGCTACCCCAGGCCCCAGCGCTTTGAACGGGATACATTTCCTCATCCGGCCCTTTGAAAAGTTTAGTGTGTGATGTTAGCGCGGCTCCCTCGGTGCTTGGCCCATTTCTGACTTCCTCTTGGCGCTTGCTCGACGCTGAGAGTAGTGCGGGTGTGTCTTTATGACTCACCCTGCCGTAACCCCACATGGTGCCAAGATGGCTCCCAGGCTGCATCCCCACTCCTGACCCACTCTCGCTTCTGGGCCCTTTTACTGGGCCACTCAGTTGTACAGTAGTAGTGGTAATGACACCGATTGTGTGGGTTTTTTTCCCGACTGATGTCAGCCATCTGCCTGGTTCTGTCCTGGACAGGGTCGTGGTAAACCTGGAGCTGTTCCCGGGAAATACAGAGTAGGGGTTGGAATGGCAATCCATTGCGCGGGGCACATGCCGTCAAACCATATATAATATCTAATGTAAGATGGATGGATCCAGACCATTTGAGGACTAGCTTTCCTGAGATTCCAAAGGCCGACCTTTGGTTAAGCCGTGGGGGTTTGGGTGTCACCGGTGACCCCCGAGTCATAAATTTAAAGGTATTGTCTGACGGACTGTGCTTGTGCCACTCCACAATGCCTCGCCTTTCGAAATGCACACAGAAACGTGAGGAAAGATGGCAAGCGTCAAACCGAACCGACTGCTTCCTGGCAGATTGCATCACTCTGGATTAAAGGTGCTAGACTCCTGCATTATGTGACACATGACCTGTTTTGCTCAGTGATTTTTGTGTGTACAATCTAGTTTAAGTCACCGAATTTAATCATACCGTATCTGTCCGTGTGCCGCATGAAGAACAAGATGGCCGAGGGAAAGGCTACTTCTCTGTGGGAGGTCAATAAAGCTTCACTATTTTGTGCTGCTATTTTTTAAGGTGGATCTTTTTTACGGGTTTGTAAATTCTTAGCTTATAAAATCAAGAGCTGGTATTAATACCACTTACGTAGTCTGTCTTGGAGTAGGTGAGTTCTGAAATGTGAGCAAGGTGCTGTAAGACGAGACCCTCCTTCTGCGTTAAGCCTCTTGGCCTGGCCCCTCAGTGGGAACACGCTTCCTACATTTTCTCGTGTGACGGAAACAGGCCAGCAGAGCACACGTGAAGTTATGCAGTTGTAAAATGATTAATCTTATAACTGTATGGAAATATTTATGAACCGTTCTTAGTTAGTGGAAAAAAGTCTTCACTGAAGTACCCCTGGCGCTGAAAGGGGGTCAGTGGAGCGGGTAGAGTCTGGTATGATGATTGATGTCTCTGCTGGGTAGCTGATGGGGAGTGAGCGAGACTCCGGCCCGGAAGTTTGGGAGCAGCACGGCAGCCGAATGGCAGGATAGCGAGAGGCCGCGTGGCCACATGCCAGGGTTCCGCCTGGGCAGCATGTGTCAGCGCCGCATTCCGGTGAAATCGAGGGCCGTGTGTCAGCCTGCCCTGTGAGTGAGCTCATCGAGGGGGCGAGTGGGCGTTGAAGGGGCCTTGACGTCCCGCAACGTCCCTCTCCGTCGTGCTGCATCTTACTTTCATTGTTTCCCCCTTTTTTTTTTTCCCCCTCTCTGAGTCTGTGTTGATCTGGTATCATGGGGAAAACTGCACCGCTGACACACTGCTCCTACACACAACAGCCAGATGCCAAGCTATCAGTCTCAGACTCCAGACACTCTTACCAGGCTTTGTTTACAGCTTGGGGTCCCACAATTCGTAATTTTCCTGTTTTACGCTCCTGCAATTTAATTGCAGGGGGTCTTCGATAGACATTGTAGTTGCGTTGCTGAAAACATTGAACTAATGTATTATATTTAAGGCACGTTCCAGATAAAAAAAAAAAAATCTAATTTATATGGAAGTTTATAGGCATATGAATAGTTAATACTTTTTTTTTATTTTATAGTTCACAAAATGTTATAACAAACAGTACAATTTATTGTAATTGCTAAATAATAAATATAAAATGTACAGTGAAATTACTAATAAAACATAAAATAATATTTTTAATTATTCTTCCTGTTACAATCTGGCTTACTTGGTTCTGAGGTTTAAGCAATATAATCTATTTATAATTATGGTCATTTTTATGGCTCGACCTCGCCCAGCCAACACTAACACTAATAATTCGAGTACGGTGCGGATTGTACTTTCCAGCCTGTGAGTTCTATTAAGTGGTTTTCTAAGCCAGTAGAATCTCATTTAACAATTTGTAAAAATAACCTGAATGCACATATATTCTACGTTTGTCAGGTTTACCGTACCTAATCTCCTTAATCGACGACATGTATGCAACATATATCGAGGACCCTATGTATTTTGCGTCAGCTTCTTACTGTTTCGTTGTGCATCCGTCTTCCAGCCTGGTCAGGGTTGCTGGGTGCCTGGAGCCTATATTAGGTGCCAGAGGGTTGGGGGACACTCTGGACTGGATACCTTCCCATCATTTCTACACCATGAGCAATTAATACATACCAATCGGTTGAATTGGTGGAGGAAATTTGAGAACCTGCAGAAAATGGCACCCACACTGAACTGGGGTGGCATTGAAGCTCTTGCTCCTGCAAGTGTGAGGCTGCAGTGCTATTCAGCAAGTCGCCATGAAAGGTGGATGTGTAACTTATGGCAACAGATGCTCCATGGGTTTGGCCCCACCCCCTCATCTATGGCCTCCATAACCTGAGTTGGGTTCCATATTGCTGTCGGAGATTATGTGTTTTTTTTTCTTTAGGGTCCTGATCGTGGTGTGGACCCGTAGCTGGCATTGGCTGGCATGAACCACGTGTACCAGATTTAGCTGGCCCCTGGTTGGAATGGGCGAGTGAGCTCATCACTCTGGATGCCCTGGCATGTGACTGGATAGGGACTGTTAATTTATGATGTAGTCTGACATCATCGTATCCACCATCCCTCTCCCATGATTATATCGGGCAGCAATGACTTTGGTAATTGTTCTTATAGTTTGATCTTCACTGTTAGGAATTTGGGCCACAGTCATGGGGGGGGGTTGGCTCAGGGGGTTAGCTCTCTTTGCCTGCGACTGGAAGGTCACCGGTTCAAAACCCATCTTTCTGTCGCCCTGACGTCTGTAGTCATGATGTCGTTTGAACGACTAGTGCTAGCCCACCTGAAGAACACCACTGACCACCTGCTCGATCCCCTGCAGTTCGCCTACCGGACAAACAGGTCAGTGGACGACTCAATCAACATGGGTCTGCACTTGATCCTGAAACACCCGGACTACCCAGCGGCTTATGCACGGATCCTGAAACACCTGGACTACCCAGCGGCTTATGCACGGATCCTGAAACACCTGGACTACCCAGCGGCTTATGCACTTGATCCTGAAACACCCAGATTACCCAGCGGCTTATGCACGGATCCTGAAACACCCGGACTACCCAGCGGCTTATGCACGGATCCTGAAACACCCGGACTACCCAGCGGCTTATGCACGGATCCTGTTTGTGGACTTCAGCTCAGCTTTTAATACGGTCATTCCCGAAATCCTTTCCTCCAAACTCTCACAACTCCACGTTTCCTACGTTGCAAGTGGATCACCAGCTTCCTAACAGACAGGAGGCAGCATGTGAGGCTGGGGGGCGTGTCTTCTGATACACGGACAGTGTATCTCCCCACTGCTCTTCTCCCTCTACACTAATGACTGCACCTCCAATGACCCAGCGGTCGAATTCCTGAAGTTTGCAGATGACACTACAGTCATCAGACTTATCCAGGATGGTGACGAGTCTGCATATCAGCGGGAGGTTGACCGGCTGGTGTTCAGGTGCAGGCAGAACAACTGGGAGCTCAACATCAACTCCATCCCCAGAAAACCCAGCAAAGGATGTACTTCCTGCGGCAGCTAAGGAGGTACGATCTGCCAGGGGAGCTGCTGAGCCAGTTCTACACTGCTGTCATTGAGTCTGTCCTTCGCTCATCAATCACAGTGTGGTTTGGAGCAAACACTAAACAGGACCAAGGGAGAGTGCAGTGAACAGTGAGGGCAGCGGAAAAAATCATCGGTGCCCTCCATCCAGGACTTATACTGCTCAAGGACTAGGAAACGGGCAGAGAAAATCATTGCAGATCCGTCACACCCTGGACACAATCTTTTCCAGCT
>JAODLD010000054.1:5788648-5804144 GCA_026781065.1 Mormyrops boulengeri | reverse complement strand
TGTTGTACACTAAAGAGGACATGCTGTGAAATTAAAAATAAAAATAAATTTGAAAAAATCTAAATTGTAAGATATTTCCTTCTCACAAATAACCTGAAATTGAAAGACACTTTTTTTCCTTGGGTCTCAGGAGGTTAAAGGTTACTCTCTGACCTGAGTACAACACAGAGGAGATTCCTGACTTGTTTGTTTGTAAGGACTTGCGCTCATGCAGGTATGACTTGTATGAGTATAAGCTGCCAAAAATTTTAATTAATACTACCAGAGCTTGATAGTTCTTTTCCAGAAAGTAAATATTCTGACCAAGAATTTGTTTCAACCAACCAGTTGAGTCTCTGTGACTGACTCTTTATACTCAGCTAGTTGATTGAAACAAAACCTTGATCTGGATTTTTACTTTCCGGACCTGAACTGTCCATCTCTCGAGAGTTCTTCATATTAATCACATTAACCAAGATGATGAGGCTAACTAGGCTGAGCGGTTAACCACCACCGGATTATTTTGTTCCCTCTCTGTCTAGATGAACCTGGCTGATTCCAGATAAATCGCGCTAAACCAGGCTGGATATATGTGGCCCGCCCCCATTATAAATAAACCTGTATTTGAGGAGGGGGGGGAGACACAACCATGATGTGACGCAGATCAAAAAGAAAAAAAGAACTGAATTTGTCAATAACATCATGCAGGACGTTCTTGTGTAAGTCTTTCATCGTGTGCCATGTGACATGGCGTTTAATCAGCCCTGAATCTCTGGTCAGTCCTGGCCGGTTTAAGCTGGTCTCGCACCTCTTATGGAGCAGGGTGGACACCTTCATGCTTTTCATGTAGCAGCATTTATATTGCAAGTCACACAGTACCAGTAGCTCGACACTGGTAGCAGTGACCAATGGGACTGCAGTACACCTGTTAGCCGTGCCTGCTGGTATCGGAGGTCTGGACTCAAACCTGAAATTGGTCCTGACCAGTATTGCTTAGACTCGGCAAGGCTCTTCATTTCCGGAAGCATATCAGCTTCTGCCCTATTGTGGATGTGCATTGAGATAAGAGCACATCCCTGCCTTGGCGAGCAAGTTTGCAAGCGCCACATCGCTGCTTCCCGGCTGGTTTTCCGCCGTTATTTTGAGCCGCTTGCCCAACGCTGTGGTTTCCGAGGCCAGCCTGCGTCATGCCGGTCTGCCGTGTTTTCACTTCGGGTGTATTTTAGGAGTTTTGAAATGGCCAGCGGTCTCATTTCTCTCTCCCTCCGGATGTTTTTGCCGTCTACACTCATGACTTGGCGGAGATGGGAGGTGGGGGCCATCCTGCTCAGCGATTTTTATTCTTCTTTTTATCATTTGTGTGTACTTGGTGTCAGGCCTGGATGGGTGATCGGAGCCCACCTCAGCGCTTGTGTCCAGACCTAATTCCTGCTATTGGGGGAAAAAGTTCCTGAGCACAATTCGGGGTCCTCTTTTTCAACTTGTGTTTCTGGAGACGAGGCGGAAAAATGGCTGAAGATACTGAGCAGAAACTCAATCTAAGTGGCAGTTTTACAGGAGCTAGAAGAGGGGGGGGGGGCGAAAAGGAGAAAAGCCTTTTCTTTTGGACTGCTTTAATTCCCCACCCCTCTCACAGCTGATTCCGACCCCACTGGCCCCTAATGCATCTTAAGATCAGCATGTGCCCACCCCCACATGCGCCCCTGTCGGGCGCTGCGTGGGTGCTGCACATTTAGTCCTGCGGTGTCACTTAGCGTCGGAGGACCAGGCTCGACCTGCGTCTGCAGGGTCTGTTTGAAACCCAGCTGATATCCATTTCAGAACCTGGCAGAGTTCTTCTTTTAGTTCTTTATTTTATGAGTATTTATATCATATTTTATTTACATGTGTTTTTTCCCCATTAGATGAGAACGGTAGTCATTTTTAGCAATTTACCCAGCATGCTTTGTCCACTTCTTGTTCCTGTTGTCCTTAACACAGACACCATCGTTGCAACTTTGGTTGCAATCGACCAGAGGAAGTAGCAGCTTCCATCAGAGGGTCCTGCATCCTCGTAGTTGGTGGTAATATTACATGATGTCATGGTAACGAGTGTGCATCAGCAGTTTCTCTTGTTTGGGATCTGTATTGGAGTTTGGGACAGGCTCGATATTTAGTATTGATATGGCGAGTCGGCCTACAAAGGGCCCTTTGAGTTGGGTCTCTGCACGGTTTATCTGCTTCGTCATCAGTGCCTCTGACAGTCGTGACAGAGCCTCAGAAGACTGTCGCGTACGTGAGAGGGCCTATTCACTGCGCAACAATGGAGGCTTTGGCTCCCGGGCCGCTGACACTCACCCGCAGAAATGCCAATCTCTTTGTGCTGCAGTCCGCGTTATTTCCACGGGCCGACCCTCTCTTTTCTGAGGCTGTGCCCTGCACTGTCCCATCTTCCGGTGGTGGCTCATTGCAGCCCAGTTGACATTTAGAGCGTGTGTACTGCTTCACGGAATTTTATGGGTATGCACTGTTTCAGGGCACTTTTTGGCACTTCAAAGTGCTTCAGGGAGCCTTACGGAGCTTCAGAGAGCTTCAGGGAGCCTTAGGAGCTTCAGACAGCTTCAAGGAGTTTTGAAGAACTTCAGGCAGCATTGTGGAGCTTCAGAGAGCTTTGTGGGGCTTTATGGTGCTTCAGAGAGCTTCAAGGGGCCTTATGGAGCTTCATCTAGCTTCAGTTCGTCTTACAGAGCTTCCAAGAGCTTCAAGCAGCTTTCATAGAAGTATTCTAAAGATTCACTTATTTCTGAAAGAACTTCATAGAGCTTGAAGAGGTTTCAAAGGGTTCCAAAAGTCTTTACAGACCTTACAGGGCTTTGTGGAGCTGCACAGCACTTCATGCAGCACAAAGCTGGTCTGGTCACAAAGCTTTCATGACGCGCTGATCTGCATGTTGATGGCAGCATTGTTGCACGTGTGCGATACTCGCTGCGTGCAAACGTACACCCTGGGGGTACTCTTCACCGAACCAAGCCTGGTGGTCCGAGGGTATGGCAGGTGGGGCTTGGGGGGGGGGGGTTGCTGGATGTAGCTGGACGTGCTCAGTGCTGGGGCGTGCCCACACCAGTGAGGTTTTTCAATGGACACATTTGTTCAGCCAGCAGACGATGAGCCCGTAGTGCAGCCCTGCGTGGGAGTGGAGCGCACAGACTGCGGTCTTCAGAGCGTCTGTGTTTGTGCGGTCAGTCGAGACCCCGATTTCAGGGCCCGAGCGCGTCGGCTCCACCCTCTAACAGCCTGTGGACGCCCTGACAGAACTGTCCCATGATGCTCGGCACCTTGCCGTCCTCTGCGAGTCCCTGCGAGGTGTGAAGGCGCTGACGCGCATTTCGCGGTGAAGATCTTGGGGAGATTTGCGGTTTTGCACTTGGAGGGGATTTTATTTGGATTTTTTTTTTGTCCTTGAATGGAAAATGCTGCTGTGTAAATGGGTAAAATGTTTTGTTGGAAAGTCACCTTGTGAGTAATGTAAGGGGTATGTAATTATGTGTCACTGGTATTATTCTCGCTGTAGCCCCAGCCTCTGTCCATCCGTTGTCTTGGAGATTGCGTGCCTCCCTCGTAGGGAGGGGTCGATCCACACTTTTTCCGTTTTGATCCGATTCCGGTACACAACTGCTGATACCGATGCAGATTCCGATACAAGAGCTCTTTTTACTTTATTATTTTAATATTATAAATATATATAATATGTTTATACTCTGTATTATTAATATTTTAAGCTAGTTAATAGAGATGAAAAAATGCATGCCAAAAAAGCTTTAATTAGGCTATAGAAACATACATAACGTGCTGTTCCACTTCGTTTGTACATCTTGTTTTAAGCGTTTGAGGCATTTGCAGTTCAATTTGACTTCTAAGTCAAATTGATCTACTGATCTTCTAAGAGAGTGTATGGAAGTGGCGAATGCTTAAAATGGCCCATATTTTTTCTCCCACTGGCAACAGCGTCACTTAGACTTTGCTGCGATCGCAGCCCCTCGAGTATCACAAGCTGTAGTGAGTGCGCAAATCCGCTTTTTTCAGATTTCTCACGTTGGCTCGCACAATTACGTGCACTTTGTTTATTGGGATTTTCCACTGAACGCTACTCCCACCTCTCAGAACTTTGTTTTTACAAAGATTGCAAATCGCTGTGCTACTAGTTCTTAAAAGTGTAAAATACTCCCAGATCGTCATCCTCTTATCTGATGTTGTTCTGCGCTCCCCCTGCCGCGAAGGGTATGCGCATGACGTCACAGCAGGCGGAAGTCACTGCGCTCACACCCACTGAGTGGCAAATTGACTGAGTGGCAGCGTTTGCTTTCAGCTTGAATGCTGTGATCTAAAATCAGAAAGAACTGTCGTGCAATTGATTGTACAAATCGATTTAACAAGAAATAGGATCTTTTTACAGTCTGCCAAAAACTAAATAAGTATCGGACATATGACCGATACTCAATCCATCTAATAGGTATGGATCAGCGCCGATACTGATCCCGAATATCGGATCAGTGCACCTCAACTCTCTCGGCCCCCCCGTGCATCGCTTTGGGTAGAGTGTTCACTTGATTTCTGTGGTGAGAGAGAGCAGCATTACTGAGCCCAGCGAGACTTATAAACCAAAGGTTTATAACTAGAGTGAGGTGTAATGTGAGGACCCACAATGCAGTGAAATGCGCTGAGCATCTCTGACCGTCGGTGTGAGGCCCCCGCGGACCTCCTTGAGGAGTAGGGTGGCCCTAATGCAGAAACACAGCCTCCTGCTGCATCCGCCCGTTTTTCGGGGTTGGGTCGGGCCGGGCCGGGCCCTGGGGTTCTGGTTGTTTTGGTCCAAAAGAGCCGCTGAGCCCCAGTGCCATGTGTGCCCCCCCCCCCCCCCCCCAAGGTGGGTCTGCTGGGATCACTGTGGTCACCTGCCCCTCCCCTCCCCTGGTTCCTCACCACACAGGACAGTGGGCAGACACTGGGCCCATTACATCAGCCTCCCACGCAAGTGTGTCTGGGGCTTTCTGGATTCCAGCCTGACCCTGGAGTGCGTCTCTCTCTCTCTCTCTCTCTCTCTCTCTCCCCCCCCCCTCTCTCTCTCCCTTTATCTGGGTCTCAGGGTCTTTTCTTCCTCTTCCTGTGTACCTGAAGTTTCTTTTCTACCTCTCACTCTTTCTACCTGTAGTCTCCCCTCCACCGCCAGCCTGTCTCTCCCCGTCTCTCTTCCTGTAGTCTCTCTCCCCGTCTCTCTTCCTGTAGTCTCTCCCTCCCCCTCTCTTCCTGTAGCTCTCTTCCTGTAGTCTCTCTCCCCCTCTCTCTACCTGTAGTATCTCTCCCCCTTTCTCTACCTGTAGTCTCTCTCCCCCTCTCTCTTCCTGTAATCTCTCTCCCCCGTCCCTCTTCTTGTAGTCTCTCTCCCCCGTCCCACTTCTTGTAGTCTCTCTCTCCCCCTCTCTCTACCTGTAGTCTCTCTCTCTCTCTGTCTATAACTGAAGCCTCTCTCTCATTTTCATACCCCACTCTGTTCTCTAGTGGATACTCTGTCCTCCTTAAGCTCTCCTGTCATCACTCCTGCAAGCTGCTGCTAACCCTGAGATTCAGGCAGTAGGTCCTGCCTTTGACCAGAGGCCTCAGAAATTCTTCATTTGGACTGTCTCGTGGGGGTGGGATAGCAAGACAGCCAGTCTATTGGCTGTGGACTTGGGTGACTCTTAAGTAGATACACTGTCGTAGAGATATATCCCAACATGCCCTGGCTTCCTGCAAATTTGCTTCTCACAGCATCCAGGGGTCAAGCCTCATTTTTTTGAACCTGTAATTCATTGTTGTTGCCGTGGTTTCTGGGGTAAAAGTTGCGGGCTTGTGTGAATCAGGATTGTGTGGGAGCGGACCAGCGATGAGTCGCTGCACCCAGTGAGATTTTGAGATGGTCCTGGCCCAGCGCTGGCCCGTGCTGTCTGGGTCTCCCTAGTCTATAGGTCTGGGACTACTTCCTGCCACTGACTGTCGCTGCCAGACAGGACGTCATCTGCACTTGACTGTGTATGAGTGGGACTGACCCACTTCCTGTTACTCTCGTCTCCTGCAGCAAAAGAAGACCTACCTGGAGCGCAGCGTCAAGGAGGCAGAAGACAACATCCGGGAGATGCTGATGTCCAGGAGGGCTCAGTGAGGAGCCCGACGACCTCACGGAAACGCACACACACGCGAGCAGGGCACCCTCGACGTCATCATCCCACAGCAGCTGGACTATGCAGCAGAGCTCATGTTTTTGCTCCCTCTGAGCTCCCTGCCAGACAGTCCACATATTTGGAGTTGGGGGGGAGCAAAAACGTGGACTATCTGAGTTTCAGATTAGGAAGCACCGCAGTAGAGGTGTGATATTACCCACATGGTGAGCGTGAAGAGGATTGTCCCAGCCGGTCATTTCCACACACTCTCAGTCTCTGAATACCAAGCGGGCTTTCCGATGGAGGGGGGCTGGTGCTCCCTCACCGTGCCACTTTTGTTTTGTTATATTGTTCAATCAGATATTTATGTACATGGAAATAAAGTTTGGTTCAAAGCTGCCTTCTGCCTGTCAGAAGTGTTTGTGATTAATTTCATCTGAAACGATTTTTGTTTGTTGGGGTTTTCATTGCTGTACTGGTTGTGTTTGGCACTTAATATTGAGAACAGGGGGGGGGGGGCTTCCACCATCTGCGTCAGGTGACCAGGCCTTGCTGACGAGATCTAACTTCACTTCCTCCGGATGGCTTTTCCTGTGTTCATTCATGCCGCTTCTCTGCATGAGGTCACCGCAGCGGGGAAGTTTGTGCAAAATCCGCCGCAGGGGAGAGAGGGGGTGTGAAGGGTGTTGAGTAAGCTGGCAGCAGGGGGCGCCGCTGATTGGGGGGGTAGCTAGTGGACGGTGAAAGCATCCTGTCTGTGCAGCATCCTCCAGGTGACTTCGGTCACTCACGTGTCCCCCTGACTCCCAGAGATGGGATATCTGTTTACATACCTGTTTCCAATGTGGCTCTTCTAAAGGTTATTTAAGTTTTAGGCAGTTTTTCATTTGTTCCAGGGCATCTATGATGCGGCACCTCTAACGCTACAACAAATAAAATAAAAAAGTTACTGTAATAAATGCAAATTGAACTAAAAATACAACGCAATCGATTTTATGAATATGGTGTGAATGGATATGTGAACATGAAAATGTTTTTGACAGACATCTGCCTAAATCAGTATGTCTCGCGTCTGATTGATGCAGGGAAAACCGCAGCGCACGCGCGCAGAAACATCCGCCGCTTGGCCGTTACGCGCCAACAAAATAAATAATTAATAGAAAATATCGTTATCAGATCCCAAGCAGCGCTGAAATGAACCGGGACACCTGACGGAAGAACAAGCAGAGAGAGCGAGGAGAGGAGCGGCGTTTGTGGATGCTGTTGCTAATGAGAAGGAGCGAGAAAAGTGCAACGCAGATGAAACGTTTGATGTAACTAGCAGGTGTCGATAGAAAATGTCGCACTGTTGCGTGTTCAAGTGAATCATCTTTGTTAGTGACTGATGTGTGTGTGTGACGTCATCGTGGTCCGTGAGATCCGGCAGCTGAGTTTACAAATAAAGCGCTAAAACTAGTTTTAGGAAATTCCTATGATGGTATCTCTGATGTTATCTTGTACACTTCGGATGCAAACTATGGACCATATTTTTAAAAAGTCAAAATACTTTATTTTTACCTTTTTTTTCTAAAAAACTTTTTTAACTTGGCCTTTAAAAAAACGACTGAAAACGCAGATTTTTTTTTCTCAAGGAAATGATACATTAGCTGACCCTTTGTTTGAACACACAACACAGCTGCACCACAACCCACTTCCAGGATAGAAAAACGACTAAAAACTTACTGCTCCAGTTTTCTCTCATCAACTTTATGGCGAGAAGCTTCACAGCTCATGAACTCTGGTCAGGAGTAACGTGTCCCCTCATGTCTGACCTCTCCTGATTTTAACTGTTTTTGCTATTACACCCTTTAGCAAGGTGACTAATCGCTATAATTTATTGTCCGGCTGTATAAACTGCCGATTGCTTTGGATAAAAGCATGGAGCTAATCAGACATTTTAAAACTTCCCGATTCGCCACGGAACTCCTTTACTGAGAACATCTGGGCTCTTTGAAATAACATACAACTCCCAATTTTATTTTGCGTAACCGCGGTGAAAACATCTGGCAAAAGGCTGATTTTTAAATTAACTGGAAATCTGTCTCCCCCTAGCGGTTAATATAAGATACGATCCCGAGGTTGTTTAATTGCAGCACCGGCTGTCGCAGGATTTTACTTTATGAACGCCCACCTGCAAAAACAGGGTTTAAGCATAAGGATAAAAGAGTGCAGCTGTTGTTGCAAATGTCCCACCTCATTCTTTTTTGCTGACTAATTATTGTAATTTACAGTAAAGCCATTATTGGTCATTTTTTTTTTGCTCAGAGATTTCAGTGCCGTGAAGTCTCTAACGCCAGGCGCTTTAAACATCAACCACTTTCTGAACAAAAAAGATGACTTTAAGTGACCCCAAGGAAAGTCTGGATATGTGAAGAGTTCCTGTATGCCAGATAACACGATTAATCAGCTAAACTTTAAGCCGTTTATTAATTTTGCTGGGCAGGCTGGAGAGAAAATGTGGCATGTCTCTTGAGTGTCTGGGGATGCTTCTGGGTGGGGGGGGGCGGGTCTGGAAAGGTCATCATGTGTAACAGGATGTGGTCACTGCCCCTGGAAAGCCTGTCAGGAAACAGATTGGATCTGAAGCTCCGCTAATTGGCTGACAAATCTTCTTCAAGATGGTTAAAACGTCTTTTTATTTTTCTGCTGGACTGGCTGTGCAGTCTCTCCTTCGCAAGCTCTCACCTGATGTTACCCAAGAAGAAGTCAAGACGAATCTCGAAACTCTTCTAAGACACCAAAAAGGTGGTGTGACGCAGTTCCATGGAGCCCAACCTTGACATGTGTTAGCAAAAGTCCAGAAACAAAGGGCACAGAATGAGGTTATTTTTATGGAACGACTGTTCAGTTGTTTCCAAGATCAGAACATGCCCTCAGTTTTTTTTTTGTGTGTAACCCTGTAAAAAAATGGCTGCCATCTCTTTTGTGAAACTGCATTCTGTGAAAGATTTTGACCTCTGATCCAGTCATTTACAGTGCAATTTTAACTCCTTGATTAACAGCAGAGTATAAAGTCCACTCGGGGGATCATTAACCTGTCTAATCTGGCTCGTCTTCTCCCATAAAGCCTCCGTGGGGGTAACGTGCTGCCTGTCTAGGAAAGAGTGCAGAGAAGCACGTTGGGCCTCTCGTCAGTATCAGAAGCAGAGGCGACCGGACATGAATCATGAGGACAGACATGCAGACGCACACCACAAGGTAATCACACTGTCGGGGATGCCAGAACTCCTCTGCGATACTTGGTGTTACAGCAAGCTGCCATCAATTTGCAGCTCGACCTGTGGGCTGTCAGTGGTAGAGTCTCTGCTCATTAATGAGCTCATTTTGTCTGGCATACCATGCCTGTGCCGTCTTTGCTGGTGTTCAGAGTGGTGCCAAGTTAGGTGCTACGTTGTCTGTAATGCAGTGCAAATTCTGTGTGGGCTTTAATTGAGTCCCGATTTCACCAGATACTCCATTTGTTACCATTTATGCTGTGTGCTCGTAGTTTGAGGGTTAGCATTTTGGCAGGATCCCTCAGATGCTGAGGGACAGAGAATCACTACTGAAGTCCTTTTAGATGTCTCCATATAAATCTGGACAAGAGTTGTTGTGTCTGGAGTCCTGCCTGGTGGGGTTTCATTTTGAGAGAACCACTAGGACAAGCGCGCAGAGGGAATCTCAGTGATGTTGGCAACCATGGCAATGAAATGCACGGCGACGCTGAACTGTCACTGAGCGACCAATAGCTTGGGCAGGAAAAGCTTGTCAGATGGATCTTCTTCGGGGTGGGCGTGAGCCGGCGCCCTTGCAGGCAGCTGGGATGTGTGTGAGATGCGTGTGGAACAAAAGAGTGTGGAATGTGAAGGCAATGTCTGCTCCCTGTGAGTTTTTGTCATCCCTTAGTCTGAGGAGGTGGAACCTCCTTCTGAAGAACAACCACAGGGCTTTGGGATGATCTACAAGATCGAAGACGTGCCTCCCTGGTACTTGTGCATCCTGCTGGGGCTACAGGTACACACACACACACACACACAAAGTTTGTATTCATGGCTCAGTGGGGGCCATCCATTTATTTCTATGGGCGTAACCCTAATCCCCACCCAGTCCTAACCTTAACCATAAGTAACCAAACAAAATACACGACTTTTAGCATTTTTATTTATTTTTTTGCAGTCGCAGATTTTTATAAAATTGAGTTTTCCCTTGTGGGGACTGAAAAAATGGTCCCCACACCATCAAAATAACATGGGGACATTTGGTCCCCACAATATAATATATACAGCACAGTCTTCATTAACATAGTAATCACCTACTGCTTGGTTCTCGGTATCATTCAGTTTTATTGCACAGACCAGGCAGGGTCACAGCGACACAGAACTGATACCTGACCATCATTGAAAGATTCAGAATCAGGTTTATTAGCCAGATATATGTTCACACACACAGGAGATATACTGTATATCCGGTTGTCAGTGACTCTGATACGTACACTTTTTTGTCATTATGCTTTAAAGATTACTGCGCGAATATTGGTGGTAATGCTTATAATTAATCAAAGAATGAAACAAATATCATGCACTGGAAGATTAAATGAACAACTGGAGCAACAGCTGAATAAAGTTACCGATGCTGTGCCTAGCGTCCACTGCACGTGCCTAGCACATCCTGTGTCCCCCCAGCACTACCTCACCTGCTTCAGTGGCACCATCGCGGTGCCGTTCCTGCTGGCTGAATCCATGTGCGTGGGACGGGACCAGTACTCCATCAGCCAGCTGGTGGGAACCATTTTCACCTGTGTGGGCATCACCACGCTAATCCAGACCACGCTGGGAGTCAGGTGTGGCCAGCCCCGCCCATGCTGCTTTGTCCCCGCCCCCAGTCCTGAAGCTGCTTTGTGATTGGCTCTCTCCATCTCTTCCCTCCAGGTTGCCGCTTTTTCAGGCCAGTGCTTTCGCCTTCCTTATCCCTGCTCAGGCCATCATGGGCCTTGACAAGTGGAAGTGTCCCCCGGATGGTATGTACCCATAATCCATTGCGCTGCACTTCCGACAGGATCTGCACGATCCCTTCTGCCATCAGGCCCTGTTTTTATGGCCCTATTCAGAATGTGTCTGTATGTACTCCATTGATTTCTGTGAGTGGGTGCCATCGTCTTAGCAGTACCATAGCGTTATCGTAGCGATATCCTTCCCGATGCTAGTGCTTAGAATGGGGAGGCCATCTTGCAGTTCTGGCTTCCATTACAATAACATGGGTAAGAGGCAGCATTTAACCACGACAGCTTCTGGCCATAACAAAACACAAGACTCCCTCTCTGACTCCACACGACTTTGACTCCTTCATGTCGCAGAGGAGGTGTACGGCAACTGGACTTTGCCCCTGAACACCTCTCACATCTGGCACCCCCGGATCAGGGAGGTACGCGTGCGTGTCTGTGCGTCCACCTGGCCACCACGTGGAGCCAGTATGCCCCGTGACGATTGATCCTCTATCCCCCTGCAGATCCAGGGAGCCATCATGGTGTCCAGCGTGGTGGAGGTCCTCATTGGCCTAGTCGGGCTCCCCGGACTCCTGCTAAACTACATCGGGCCCCTGACCGTCACCCCTACAGTGTCTCTCATCGGCCTCTCCGTCTTCCAGACAGCTGGAGAACGTGCCGGAACACACTGGGGCCTCTCCTTACTGTGAGACCCTAACCCCTCACACTTCTTCCTCTGCTCCCTCTCTTTCTCCAGACCCTCTCCCCCTCCTTTCCTCCTTCCACCTCTCCATCTTTCTTCCTCTACATTTTCCTGTCACCTTACATTCTTCCTCCAGCTCCGGTAATGTCATGTCCTTTCAGTTCCTTTGCTTCCCCTGTCTCACATCCTTGTCTCTACCCCTAAAAAATGTGTTCATTTAATTATTTTCACTGATGCCTGTCCAACGCATTCCTTTTTTTTCCCCTCCCCAGGTGTATTTTCCTAATCGTGGCTTTCGCCCAGTATCTCAGAAACTGGTCCCTCCCTATCCCCATCTATACCAGGAGGAAAGGTTGCACCACTGCCAAGGTCCAGATCTTCAAGATGTTTCCGGTCAGAACCCCCCCCCCCCGCCTTTGTACGCACGGACATTAAAATGCCACAGATGCCTGGGTAGAACTCCAGGATGTGGGCCATGATGGGTGACACACTCTGGGCCCATGTCGCTTTGGGGGGGGGGGGCATTAAAATGACTTCATGCAGAGACCACGGCTATCAGTTCCTGATTCTCCCGGCAAGTTACCCATCATGCATTGTTCTGGACGGGCTGCATAGTTATTTCTTTGACGATGGTCAATGGTTCATGCCCCCCCCATCCCCCACCCCTCCCTTTCTTTATCATCTACCAGCTACCTAGCAAGCATCCAAACTAGTATTGGATGAAATACAGCGAAAGCTCGCAAATGTCTCCGTAAACCTGTATGACCATTATTTACAAAATTCCAGGCTCAGGTGGGTTTTAGATTTGTCAGTACTGCCTGGGCCTGGTCGGGTTCGGTCTCAAGGTCTTGGGAACGGGCCAGGCTCGGGTTTCAACTTCAGGCCTGTACAGGACTCTAGTTCTGATAGGCGTAAGGTGGAATGGCAGGTAGTTATGATTGTAGTGAGTCGTCATCGTGCCTTTCTCCATGTCCTCTGTAGATCATCATGGCCATTATGCTGGTCTGGTTGCTGTGCTACATCCTGACCCTGACCGACATGCTTCCCCAGGACCCCAGTCAGTACGGTCACAAGGCACGCACGGATGCCCGCGGGGATATCATGTCCTGGGCACCTTGGTTCCGCATGCCGTACCCGTGTAAGACCACTGGGCCGCGCCCCCATCCACTGTGGCGCAGCTATGTAGGTCAGACATATGGGCGGCAAAAATGTCCAGATAGGGTTTCATTCGATGTCAATTTACAGGGTTTAATTTTAGAACCAGAACGAAACTTTGCAAGGAATTCGTCTCCTGTGTCAAAGTAATGCAAACATAACATTTATATTCCTCATGCAAAGCAGGGCTTAAACGGCATTGGAACATGCAAACATGCATCTGATCACGCACATGCGTAGGACTGCAACGCAGTGGAGTGAAGTGATGCTTCATTTACCATTTGCACAAGTACAGGAGCATTGAAATTCTTTAGGTTTCACGTATCCCATCTGATCAGATTTGAGACACACACACACACACACACACAGTTGAGAGCGAAGCTTGGGGTCTGAGTCTCACTCGTTTGCCCGGCACCCCTGGAGCATTTTGGGGGGGTCAAAGGCCTTGCTCAAGGGCCCAATGCAAGGTGTTGCAGGTACATTGTTGGCTAGGGAGCAGCACAGTGTAGCTGCATCTCATCTGCTGCTCATGTTACGCTCCCTCGTCTGTCGACGTCTTGGCCAGGTCAGTGGGGGTTGCCGACGGTGACCATCGCCAGCGTGCTGGGCATGTTCAGCGCTACTCTGGCTGGCATCGTGGAGTCCATCGGTGATTACTACGCCTGTGCCCGCCTGGCGGGGGCACCACCACCCCCAGTCCACGCCATCAACAGGTCCGGGGCTTTACTCGGCTTGAGGCCATGAGGTCACGGGGGTCACTGGCGGAGTCCCATGGGGGTTCACTGCCTCGGTGTATTTGCAGGGGCATCTTCACAGAGGGGGTTTGCTGCATCATCGCAGGGCTGCTGGGCACCGGGAACGGCTCCACCTCATCCAGCCCCAACATCGGGGTTCTGGGCATCACTAAGGTAACGCCAATGACATCACCAAGGTAACACCAGTGACATCACTAAGATAATGACAATACTAAGGCAACACCAGTGACATCACTAAGATAACGTCAATGACATCACCAAGGTAACACCAGTGACATCACTAAGATAACGTCAATGACATCACTAAGGTAACGCCAATGACACTCTGCTGGGGGAACACATTGTCCTGTGATGAAGCTAGCAGTGAGAGGGTTCCAGGTTCCTCCAAAGTCCTGTACATTATGCTAATGGGATCGAGCTTTACGATGAGTCCGCACATATAAGGGAAAATAATGAAATGCAAAGTCCGGAACAGGGGCGTATACAGGGGTGGGGGTACAGCTGGGGTTGGGTACTGTCTGGGCTTCTTCCAGTTCCTGGACTAAAAAAAATTAAGCAGAAAACGAAGGTGGACAACATTAAAGGATGGCTTTTTCAAAATTTCTGCCATATGTCAATTGTTTTTAAAAATCTGTTGCACGTCCTAGGGTTGGAATCCTGTTAATTGAATGTAGCTACACTTCAGATAGTTTAAATTTAGGCATTTTAGCCATGTTTAAGGTAGCCACTATCTAACGGTGGTTGTCTGCTGACATCAGAGCAAGTGTAGTGTAAACTAGCGAAGACACGTGAGGTGGAGTGATGCTTCTGTTGCCTGAGTACCAGAGGGCAAATATTTCAATGTACAGCTCAGGCATTTAAGTGGTCCAGTACATACTGGTTGTATGGAAACTGGTGCCATATTGGTTTTCGTACCCTGGCCTAGCCACAGAGGCATTGGCCCCAGCTTAAAGCTGATTCGCCCCCTCATCTGTTACTCACCAATTCAAAACACATGATTGGTTAATGATAAGGCTGGCCCCACTGTATGAATTATGGACCTCCTTATGCCCTCGCCCCCCCACTTTAAAATAAACCCTAGAATCATCCCGGGATGCATTTTCTGCGTTCTCTTCAAAAATTAGCCATTTTTCAGCCCTCTTTCCTCACGCCCTGGTTACTGAGTTCCAGCGTTCTGGGATTTACCCGATCCAGAGTATAAAGCAACCACTGTACAGTGCTGGAATCCCAGCAGCCACAGGAGATGATTAACAATGAAGCCTTTCCCTGCGACCTCTCCCTCTTCGTCCTTGTAATTCCTACACCTCTGCAGTATTCATTAACTAATACACGTGTTGCCCCGGGCCTTGCTGAAGCGGGTCTCCAGACTCTCTCTCTGATTGGGCTGCCGGTCTGTTTCCCCCTGCAGGTGGGCAGCAGGAGGGTGGTGCAGTACGGAGCTGGCATCATGCTGGTGCTGGGCACTGTGGGGAAGTTCACGGCCCTGTTTGCCGCTCTGCCCGACCCCATCCTCGGGGGCATGTTCTGCACCTTGTTTGGTAAGAGTGCCTCCCACAGTGCTATTATAGCTTTATTTCTTAAATTACTTTTTATCTTGATATAATTTTCGTCAGGCGGATCGGTGCAGCGTCAGCAGTGATGCGGGCGCTGCATCAGTCTGTCATGGTGAAGAAAGAGCTGAGCCAAAAGGCGAAGCTCTCAATTTACCAGTCGATCTACGTTCCTACCCTCA
>JAODLD010000054.1:5758062-5768781 GCA_026781065.1 Mormyrops boulengeri | reverse complement strand
TTTTTTTCACCCCCCCCCCCCCCCCCCCCCCCCGATGAATGGTTGCTTCCCGGCTGTGCCCGAGCGTGAGCTGTGTGTGTCATTTACATTCCTATCACATCAGCCCCTCGCTTAAACAGAATGCCTTTTGTTCACCCTAATCACATACCAGGTTGCCACCATAGACCAGCTTCTTCCTTTTTGAGGCGGCATTCCAGGCCCAGCCCATCTTCACCCCTGCATTTGCTGACCTTCGGTTTACTCATCATTACTTGGTACTCATTGCTCAGCACTCATTACTCGATCAGTAATTTTTAGTATTCGGTCAACCCTGATAAAAGTGGGGCTTACAGGGGCCGTACGAATTGGGATGAGCAAACCATGGGTTTCTCTGTACTCGTAAATTCCTAGTTCATTATGTTCACCCCCCGCCTCCCCCCATTTCAGAAGGCCTGTCTTTGTGCCTCTTTTACTTTGAGATTCCTACCCCATTATAATCCCTTTTGTCTGCTGCTTGCATGTTTACCTGAATTTGATCAATTTATCCTAAAACTTGTTGTAGAAAAAGCAAGGGTGTATCCTGGGGGTGGGGCCACAGAAGCACCATCCTCAGCTGAAAGCTGATTGGCCGACGGAGTGCTCCTTCCCCTGTCACTCGCAGATTCAAAACCTATCCTTGGCTATTGATAAAGCTGGCACCTCTGTGTGAATTATGGCCCCTCTTGTGTCTCCCTTAATATAACCTCTGATACCAAGTATGATGTGACATTCTATCCGCAGTATTTTATTAGAGTTTGCTTTACGCTTGTTTTGCATACTTGTATCCTTGTGTGGTTGGAGTTTAAAGATGGGTAGATTTACAGGTGTGTCTATTGTTAGTGACCCTGTGATGATTCCCCCCCCCCAGGTAAGTTTGAAGAGAAGGAGGACCGTGTGCCCAAGCTGGAGCATCTGAACGCGCTGGGCTTCATGTGCAGCCTGAACCTGGTGCTCGGCAAGCGCGACCTGATCCGCATGGAGCTGCTGCTGCTGGACACCTTCGGCTGGAACCTGTGCCTGCCCACGCCCGCCCACTTCATCGACTACTACCTGCGCGCCTCCGTGCAGGAGAGTGACCTGCACAACGGCTGGCCGCTCTCCTCCCATTCCAAGACGCTGGCCTTCATGGACAAATATGCCCACTACTTCCTAGAGGTGTCTCTGCAAGGTGGGACCTCGGAGGAGGCTGATGCCATCCATCTGCCCGGATGCTTCCGGAGCCACTCTGCCTGACTTGCCTCTTCCCCCCCCAGATCATGCCTTCCTGAGCTTCCGGCCCTCGCAGGTGGCGGCTGCTTGCATCGCGGCCTCTCGCGTCTGCCTGCAGATCTCCCCCAGTTGGACCAGCGCCCTGCACCTGCTGACTGGATATACCTGGGAGCACCTGACCCCGTGTGTCGAGCTCATGCTGCTGTGAGTCCCTCCCCCCCGTTTATATAGTCAGACTCCAGTTCAACCAGCCGCAGATCAAAAATATTTGAGAACAAATAAAATCCCAGAAAGTTGAGAATGAAGAGGGAGAGAGAATGAATTTATAATTTGTTTGTATTTTCTATATGTACTTTGATGGTTGCATCTGTACTGAAGATGTGCAGACTTATTCCCTAAACTATATAATATAATATTACGATGTTTTGGATAAGTATTCCAGAGATGTGCGTAAGTTATATGCAAATACTACAGCATTTTATGTAAGGACATGAGCATCTGTGAAGTTCCCTCCCCCTTTTCTGTTTTTCCCACTAAGTGAAGTGGCCCGATTTGAAATTTCGCTACCTGGTGGTTCTTTGCTCCCTAGTGCCCACGACAGTGATGTAAAGGAGGCTAACAAATCCAAATCGGCCCCGTCCCCGAGCCAGGGCGTCCTGCAGCCGCGTGGCCAGCCCGCCCCCCCGTCGCCCGCCTCCTCTCTGGACAGGCAGGCGTCCGCCTCCTCCCAGCACCTGGTCTTCCACCCGGGCAGCTACGCGCACCTGAGCCAACACTCTGCGTCCGTATCCCAGCTGCATGTGATAGCCAACACCCAGGCTCTGGGGCCTGTGCTATCACAGGACTACCTCCAGTCCCACCGGGCGGGCCTATTCTCTGGCACGTCAGCAAGGGGCGCTGTCCAACCGTACCCGAACTTGGCAGCAGGATTGCGGGCCGTGCCTCTTCAGGGTCCCCTGTCCATGCAGGTGGCCGTCGCCGCGGAAACGCGTCACTGCCTGGGCGTGGCCTACAGCACCGGTTACCTGGGGGCTCGTCACACCTTCGCTGCCGGCTGCTTTGACAGGTGACAGCTGCTGTGTCGCCTGCGGGGCACAAAGTGTCCGTCTGCTTCTTGTCAACGTCGATTTCTCGGTTGCCAAAGGGATTGAACGGAGTCTTGTCTGCCCTCCATTCTTTTTAAACCTCAGAAGATAACTATGCGATGATGTAGCTGAAAATATACACTCCTGCCGATTTTAAAAATATATATATATATATATATATTAAGGTACGTAAAAGGTATTCACTAAGATCCTGCTGCAATAGTCACTTTCGTTTTTTTTAATCTTCAGAAGATGAGCCACTGAGACACTGTTTCTCAATCCAGTCCTCAGGGACTCAGTCAGTCCATGTTTTTGCTCCCTCCCAGCTCCCTGCCAACAGTCTGCATTTTTGCTCCAGGAGCTAAGAAGGAGCAAAAATGTGGACTGTCCGTGGTCCCTGTGGACCGGATTGGGAAACACTGCACTAAGGTTGCAATATTTCATCTATCCTGTGTACAACCAGTGTATCTCCTTTGATAATTATATTACTCTGCAAGTTGGGACAGCCGGACAATAGATTAACGCCAAAGCCTGCCTTCGAGACCTACTGCTCACTTTCAGCACAGTCCCCGGAGTCGTGAAGACGTTTCAATCTTCGGGGCTGTGGAAGAATTTTGGCTCTTTTTTCCGTTACTTTCGAAGACCAAATGCAACAGAACTGCCTTAATCTGTGGAAACAAGTGTTAATTCATTGTACATTTTCCAGTGCTGTTGCCTTACGGTATATAAGCTGTTTTTAATGACTGTGACACTTGATTCCATGTAGTGCTGTTTACAGGATGTTTCAGGGACCGATCTGACTACTTGAAAATGACGCCATTAATGTTTACCTCTGTGGTTTTTGGTCGCTTTTGTATCCCTCTGGCTTTTCCTACTTATGTTGACTGTAAAATGGGTAGTATTGTGTTTGTTTTTTTTTAAATCTACATTCAGTCTGATTTGTGAGCTGTAGGACTTTGTTGAATCTTTTGTTAAACCCCCCAGAGTTGTTGGAAACAATGCGCTGTGTAGGCACACCTGTTCCAGAATTGGGGGGGGGGGTATATTTTAAGAGGTACCTGTAGTTTACGGAGTGTTTAAGGACAAAGTGAATGTTATGGCCACCCCCACTTCCAAAACCCAAGATCTGTCTGTCTCTCCGTGGGGAGGCTTATGAGACGTATGTGGGGTTGTCAGGGCTCAGCTGTTGGTATGGATGGCATTACGCTGCTTGCGGCACACGTGAAAGTTTTTAATTGTGGCTACTGGACCAGTTTGAAGTCCGATGTCTGCTGATGTGAATGCCAGAGACTGCTGAATGACTTGGTACATGTCTTGCGGTTTGTTTTCCCGGTTATTTTGCCTATCAGTAATACTAAAGAAGTTTTCCAGAATTTGTCTCTGATTGAGAAAGTGTAACGGGAATTTTTATTTGAATACTGGGAGCAGCATTTTTCGGGGATGGTTTATAGAGCGCACGAAAATTCCTAAAATGACTCCTAAAACAAATCTTGGAACCACAACTCACTTCACAGCCTGGGGCAGAGGACAGTTGTTGTGTGAACACTGAATATTCTTTGAACTACCTCAATGTATTCACCTTTGTCTACCACTTATGTGTTTATTTGAATTTTAGCAATTTTTTTTAGACCAAGTGTATTTATAATTCGCAGTATTTTATTAGAGTTCTTTTCCAGGTTTATTTTAAGCTTGTTTTATATTATCTCTACGTTTTTAGTTGAGTTTCCTGTGACAGTTTATATAGACCAGCCTGTCTGTTGTACTGTGCTGAACTGACACTGTGGTGATTCACTGAAATACAGATTTCTGCTAAGAAGTCTTAGGGTGCAATAAGTTATTTTAGACAGTTTCGAGAGCTGAACATTTTCGTATAAATTCCTGTTGCATCAACTTTTGACTTTTTTTTGTAAACTGTAAGTAAAAATTGTTTTATAGATAGCAGAGAAAAAAAGTTGTTCTTTGTCCTTTATTGTTGTGAAAATGCACCATGATCATTAACTAGATATACTCTATGCTAGAGAAAAAAATCAAGGCATCTGTTTGACCAAATGCTGCCTTGAAGTCCAGTATTTAACTGAAGGAAGGATGGTTATAGAAGAAAGATCGAAGATTAGTTTAAGTCCGAAGACTCCACTTGTGAGATGCGAAAATGAACATTTAAAAAACATCAGATGGCCAAGAATAGCACTGCCCCCTTACTCACACTACTGTTTAGGGTTCAGGCGTAACCTTTTCATGCTAGTTTTCTCTCCGTTCCACTTGGCACAAATATTTACCTCAGCTGGAACACCCGTGTCCTGTCTCAGTGTCATCCCTGTATATGAAGAAGAAATTAAACAAACCAGTGACTGATTCATTCCAAACACCATTTATTGGTAATATCCAAGAGAGACCCGCATAAATGTTATCCTAAGGAACTTCATTTGACTATTCATTGAAAATCAATGTACAGAGAACACGCTCACTCAAACCGCAGATGACATTTTCCGATTGTGGAGATTTTAAAACCTTTTTTTCTCAGTATGAGATTCATTATTCTGTCTTCAATTATTTAGCCGCCCTTAAAATCAGGGATTAAAACCTTCTCAGTTTTAGGATTGTCCTGTTCCTTAGCGGAAATTCGGACATTTCTCTCTCTCGGTAAGTGTGTCATATGCGAAGTGTTCAAGCAGCAGTTTTTTCCCCCTAAAGTTAGTTTTGATGGCTGGTTAATCCTCAGTAATTCTCCATGCTTCTTTCTGAGTTTGAAGGAGCGTATGATGTCAGGACCAGAGGCGAAGTTCGAGATGAATGGAGGAGGAGGAGGATGGCAAACTTCTAAAAAGCTATTTCTGACTTCAGTCGATAAATTACACATTTATTTGGTGGTGGGGGTAGGTAAAGACATTTTAAGCCTAACGACGCCCAGTGATCTGTGATAAAATTAAGCAGGGCAGGAGAGAGAGCGCATTTGGTGCTCCGCGGATGCCCCATTGTTGAATCTTTTTTTTTTTTTTACCTGGGGGAGGTGGGGGTGCTGCAAAGGAGATACGATCACAGCTCATGCTGTGAAGGTGTGAAGGTGGGTGCTGCCCTGTTCTCACTGTCATATTGTTTATAAAGGTGGGGGGTTGCGTCACCAGAGACGCTTCCATTTTTAGGAAGGAGGGGAAAATCTTGCTAACCGGGACACCCCCCTCCCCCAATACTCTCACGTATTCAGCTTGGGCTAACAAAATGTAGGGTAACTTTATTCTTAAAAATGCGAAACGAGTGGCAGAGTGAAGCAAAGTCTGTATTGGGAAGGATTTGAAATAATTAAGTAGCCTATAAGCAAGATGTAGATTATACAGTAATACTATTCCTATAACTTGTGTGAATACATGTTGTAGAAAGCTTAAGATGGATATTAGTAGTCACTTTGTGTAATAACATGGAATTCTCAGCGGAAGTTGGTATAACAAAATAATGTAACCAATAAACACTGTTTTGTCGTCCTTAAACATGGATAATTGGGTACACAGTGCCACCGTATGGTTTACTTTATTATTGCTGGCCAAGGTTTCACAGAGTTTGCCCAACCCCAGTAGTTCAGAGGCTTTCTCAATGTATTACAATTCTACGCGTAAAATTGCACTTATACACTTATATTTACGGCATTTGTCAGACGCCCTCCGTCAAAGCGACTTACATAAGTGCTTAGACAATCTCATCAGTGAATACATTTTTAATACAATGGAGGAATACGGATAGATATATTTCAAGGTGTATATAATTTCAGTCAGGGGTGTCCGGCAGTCTGGAAGCTTTTCCAACACCATATCTTAAAAACAACAACATTGGTTATATCTATTACTGTGATAACTGTGAATAAAATGAAGACATGAAATATTTAAGCATCTTTCCTCACAATCCTGCAATAATTAATAAAATAATCTGTCCTTTTTTCATTGAAATGACATCCCTCGGAACAATACAGTATCCTTTAACATGCACAGTCAAGGATTTTCCAGCAAAATAAACTCAGAGCTAGTTTAAAGAACATTTGCGATATTTTAAGACCACAACTTCACAACAGTACATGGAGCGCGCTGTCAACATCGGCTGATTCATTCCCCAGTCAGCTGAAATCACACTAATGCTGATCTCAACAAAGCAAGAGATGCAATTTGATATAGAGAGCATTTACTGAAAAAATGTGTACATAATCAAACCACACTAAATGAGTTATTCGTCGTTATATCTGGTATATATTGTTGACCAGTCAAACTATTGCTTTAGGTGAAATTAGCAACTTAATTATCACCTGTAAATGAAGAAAAAAAAAATGAATAACGCAAAATCCCAATTAACTTAAACATTTCACATTATTACTACAGGTGAAAAGTTTCTGTTATTCGTATAGGTAATATAACAACGATCTTAGTGGCGCCCTCTACAGAAGAAACAACGTTGAAGTTAATTGACAACAAATTTAGCCAATTAGAAGTCATCTTGCTAATTGACAGGAAGTCGAACCACACAACAGCGAGCTTCTGATTTCTCATCCAATACCAAGTGTCCGTGGCATGTGGGGGGCGGACCTATGTCTTATCGGCAAGAGGAGGCTAAGCTGCGCTAGTGTTGCAAACCGTAAAGAAAATGGCGGCCGTGGCTGCGGAGCCAAGAGCTGCTGGGGCACCATCAGCAGTGGGGGACGGATCGGAGCTCGAACCGGAGCCAGCTGCGCAGTGCATCGAGGCCGAGGCCGAGGCCGAAGCCGGGCGTGCGGAAGAGTGCGCGTCAGTGACGGGCGCCGCGGCCCTCGCCGAGGATGGGGATGCAGCTCGGGAATGCCCGGCTCGTAGTGAGAAGCGGGACAGGCCGGACTCGGAAGCCGCGGGAAAAGCCCGCACGACTTTACCGGGGCTCGCCGGAACCGGGTACCCCGGGGAAAGTGACTCCGAGGCGGCCCCGGCATGTCACGGGGTGGCGGAGCCCGGACGCGACGGCGGAAACTTGATTGCGGAGTTTTTGCCAAGTGCGAAGGCTCCCGGCGAGCTGAGCCCGGTCGAGCCCCGCAGCTGCTCCCAGCCCACTTTCCGAACCGGCGCCGAACCGCCCGCCGTCTCCCTGCACTCGCATCCCGCCCATCCCCCGGTGATGGAGACCGGACCTGCGGAAACTGTGACCGTCGGCTCCGTGCTGCCCGAACCGGGCGTGATCGAGCGCCGAGGAGCCGCGACCGGACCCTGGCTCGAACCCGGACCGGGGTCGCGACTCCTCCAGGATGCTGCTCCTCCACAGCTCCAGGATGCGGCTCCGAAGCGTCCTCGCCCCTCGGACCGAAGCGAGTCCCCGCCGGTCGTGGAGGAACCTGACAACCTTGGGTCCAGCGAGGCCGAGAGAGACATTATAGCGGAGCAGACGGAGAGATGTCCCGCTTACTCCTGTGCCGCGTCCCGGACGCCGGACGGACCGGCCGAGCGCGACGTGAAGCCCGCGGTTCCGTGCGCCGCGTCCATAACGCAGCTGATCCCGGGCTCCGAGGTGCGGGTCTCGCTGGACCAAGTCATCGGCGACGCCCTGGTGGTGTCCTTCCGGCTGGGCGAGAAGCTTTTCTCCGGGGTCCTCATGGACCTTTCTAAGAGGTAAAGGCACGGGGGACTAGTTACCGCAACTAGTTAACGCGCTTACTGTTTATGTTAAAAGGAAAAGCCAGGAAAGAAGTTAAACTCCGACCCCCCCATCGGGTTTACCCTCCCGTGATGGAGGTCCTGAGATCGAAACCCCCCCGAATGTCCCCCAAGATAAAGTGAATTAGTAGTTATCTGCCTGCAGGTAATGCGACTTAACGGGAGCCCGGGCAGATAAAGGCGTCTCTCCCGGGCTGGGTGTGTTCACGGGTCGGGGGTCGCTGATGGAGGTGGGGGGGACTCTATTAAAATTCCTTAATGTCGCAGAGCAAAGGTACACCATAATATAACCTCTTACAGGGGGGGCTTTGGGTCTGCTGACGTTGTATAACAGAGGTGAATGTTTACAGTTCTGCAGACTCCCCGCCCCCAAAAGAAAATGTAATTTGATGCCAATGTGTGTCGCAGTTACACTGTGCAAGTAAATAAACCTGCATTGATTTTGGCTTAAAGTCCCCATTTAAAGAGCTTCATGTATTATAAATGCGTCCCTTATTTTGTTAATGCATGCCTATACTGTGTGTGTGTGTGTAACATATATGTTACGTGTGTGTGGCCTAATGTGACATTCTGCTTCATTGCCTTGGTCTTGTTGAGCACTTTTATTCCTATCTATTGCTAATTTATTTTTCTGTCTTTGCAACACCATGTTTCTATAAACAGAAGCCTGTACTTTTAATAGTCATCCTTGAGTGGTAACATATGGGTAACAAAGCCATTGTTTTTCAAAAAGCTTAACTGAGTCTTTCACACGCATTCTTGTTAATTTCCTTGCTGCGTGTTTAACAAATCGTAATATATTACTTTTCCTTTTCTTGTTGATGGTCGAGCTGTGCCTATCCTTGCCTGTTCATCTGGCATTAATATCTTCAGGGGTTTTTAGTCATTAAAGGACTCCTATCATGTCTATGGTCCATTGTATACGGGGAGGAGGCAGGGAACAGTGTGTTCTGTCCAAGATTAGGTGTATTGTTGCTTTTAGGATGAATTCATTTAGTGCGAAATTTACTGAAGGCCACCGACAGGGACTGAACGTCATCTTCTGCACAGTGTGTAATATTAAGTATTTAAGGACTGATGTATGCTGGTCTTTGTGTTCATTGCTTGGTGTGCTTTAGTGTCGTTCACTGATTATAAACCTCATTGAATCCTGGAGTGTGTAGTATGTGTGTAGTATGTACCGTTCATTAATGCTTCTCTGGAACCATATCTAGGCTAAATTGCGTATTCGTTTTGAAAGAGTGGTTATGAACATCTGGTGTGACTAGACAGAATGTGCACCCCAAAGGTTTTTTTTTTTTTTTTCCTGACTCCTGAAGATATATTTGACATTTCATTCTTCAGCTCTCGTTGTTTTTTTCACTCCCTGGCACGGACCTTGTCATTCAACACCAGAATGTTTAACTTTTGGACGCAGACCTACAGTATCAGTTTCTTTGTTTTGACTGAATTGTGGTTTGCACGCTGTCACTTTGGATAATCTCAGTTGCCAATAAGAACATTTTGTCAACAATTGCTGTTAAAAGTATAACAAGTAAATCTGCAGGCTCCAATAATTGTTTCCAGTCTGAAGTTTGTAACGACTGTTATGAAAGATAAGCAACTGAAATTGGGGAAAGGTAGAAGATTTCAAATGTAATTTTATTTTGACAGTGTAATGCTCCTCCGTACTATTTTTCATGTTTTTCTGAGTTTATCCTTCATAAATCATGACTGAATGTTCAGAGGAGATGCTGGCTAAGAATTAAGCATCTCTGCTATCTGATAATCCCCCTTTTAATAGTTTTTTTTCCTTTTGAACTTGATGGAAATTTCTCAGAAGGCAGTTCGGTGACGGTGCACTTGTGATGCAAGAAAGAGCCACACTTCGGTAATTCAGTCAGTCAGTTCCATGGAAGTGGCACTCGTAATTTTTTGAGAAGCTACAAGTGACGCTCTGCGGGTTGCAGAACTTTTAATTGAGTCTCCAGATGTCAGATTTATTTTTCAGCTTTGAATTATTAGCATTAGCTTGCTGGTAGATTCTAGTCGTTAAATGTCAATGTTTTTTTTTCTTGTGAAGAAAAAACGATTTGACATGCGTAGAGTTACAGTAGAGTCAATTTTTTTTGTAGCTTTTGCCAGTGAGACAGTTCCAGCTACATTTGTAGCTACAGTACATTTAGATTAAAGTGTCTGAAATGCATTTGTGTTTAGCGTTACTCTCGATGTGTCACCCTGTCCGATGATGCATTCTGTGGTGAAAATGAGCTTTCCACGAATTTTCCCAGTACCTCTGTGTTAGCGTGTTTTCCAGACAGACCGATAACATCTTTTTGCCTCTCGAAAGAAGACCGGTCACCCACCTATAAGCTTCGGCTTTTGTGCCTGTGGTTGGACGTTTGCTGGCTCGAATTCCCTGCCCTGCAAAGTAGCTCCACCTCCACTGAACTTCTACGCAAGTCCCTAACCCCCCAGAAATGCTCCCAGCGTGCCGGGTAAACGGCTGACGTTGTGCTCAGACCTCGAGCTTCATTCTCACCTCAGTATGTGTGTGTCTTAAAGAGAACAGCAAGATGTCACCTATGTTGTAATGGAGCTGTTCTCATACTTGTACATTTAATTTCTTAAACTCTGAATACTTTAGGGTTGGGAGAGACCTTAATACTTACCCTACTGCTAAGGCCAAATCTTATTATGTTTTGGGGGGGGGGGGGGGGGGGGGGGGGGGGGGGGGGGGGGGGGGGGGGGGGGGGGGGGGGGGGGGGGGGGGG
>JAODLD010000054.1:5705526-5719846 GCA_026781065.1 Mormyrops boulengeri | reverse complement strand
CGAGTGAAGGATTTCACTGGATTTAACAGTATTTTTTTATATACAATTCCGTATTCCTAGAAGTACTGTAAATATACTACAGTGTAGGGAAATTTCGGTAATAAAACAGCATTTTACTGTGAAATTTGAATTGTGCTGAGTTGCATTGAATTATGGGATAGTCATTTTAACACGTGATAGCTGGCGCATACGTGGTCAGCTTTGGTAAGTAAGCGTCTGAAGTGATTGTTTTCTAAGTTTCTAATTTATATGATATATATTTTTCTGAGAATATGCATTTTGGTTAAAGTTCTCGCCAGGATTATTAATGGAATTGTATGCAGGGTGAAAACATGCTTTGTCAAGGTTAAGTGTCGTGCTATATCTGCGAAATATTTATAACTAAAAGTTCCTATCTAAATACATAATTAGTGCATTCCCTCTTTGTGTACAATCTCAGCCTGTCCCATTTGGCTTGCAAATTTAAATTTGTTCACAGTAGCGTTTTGGGAATAATCAAAGACTGAACCCATGAAAGATAATTTGTGCTCAGATAAGTTAATTGTTTTAAGTGTGTAGCAGTTAAGTCAATATATTTTAAGCAGCTAAGTTAATAGGCCTACGTTATACAAATATTGCATGCTTATATTTGTATAACGATAACCGGGAGTTATCGTTATCGGGAGCTTTTGCCGATAGATGGTTTATTAAATTGCTATGTTGTAATATGAAATAGAATGAGTATGTCACAGTGATATGATACAGATGGAAGGTACGGAAGGTAATCCCGCACGTTTTTTCCAAACTGTGCTGCAGATCAACGACGACTCTTATACTTCACCGGGAAAATTCAAGTGCACCTCAGTCACCGTCATTAAGGAGCCCAAGAATGACGTCATGCTTGATGTTGACGCAAGTACTTTTTCAGTATTGATAGGTAATCGGTTGAAAGATTAAAAATTAAGTTTATTCACTCTAGGCCAGGGATCCCTTTAACATTGAAAATGTTGGAGAAGGTTTGTGTTTAAGTAGAAATAAATATATGTAAAGGATCCATCTTTTTAGAAAATATATTCATTCTTTATATAGATTCTTGTTAGTTTTCCAGTATGGCAGCCGAGATTGCATATTCCCAAGATTCACCCCGTGTACACCTACAACAATCTATACATATAGTACACTTATGTTCAAACTATAGAATAACAGGTTAATGAGGCCACGGAACTGTTTTATGTGCACCATGTAAAATCTAAAATGCTTAAGATTTGTGTTATATTCTCTGCTTTTGCAGCCATCTTTCACAGTTGATGACGTCCAAAATACAGTGACGTTGCCCTTTTGATTGTTCAAGGTGCCGTTGACACGTCTCCAAAGTGCGCCTTCCATTGTCATATAATCATTGCAAACTGTGTTTTAATACACAAATACACTTTGTCATCGTGTCAGCTCATTACAGAACAAACAGAGACACAAACGCGGTAACCTGAAGAACCCGTTGTGACTTGGGGTACGAAGGATGCAGGACCAGGATTCAAGTCAAAGCAAAGGATTTATTACAAAAGGGATCAACACGAACCCCCCCCCGATATATATCTTAATTACGGCCTTGGTTCCCCGCATTGTTAACTCCATGGCTACGGACTTCAATAAGGTTTATAGTGATAGGATGTTCGCGACAGAGCAGAGGCGTTTAAGCAATGCTTTGTAGAAATTATTATTATTAATTTTAAAAATAATTATCAAAAAAGATGTATGATAAAGCCTCTTGAATATTCATGACAGCTGTGAACCTTGCGGCGTGTAAAAAGCCAGTGTAATGAAATTTAGATAAAAGCTGCCATATCTCATTTGTTTGGACTGTATCCAGGTATCCCGCTGCACTGCTGAGACAGGGAGATGAAGATATGTACATATAGGAACAATCGATTCAGCAGATATATGAGGAAAAATAAATTGGCTTTTCTATTTCCCACCGGGCTGTCGGACAGTACCCTGTTGCTCTTTACGTAAAGAGTCCGTTTTGCTCTGTTGCAAACGCTCCTCTGCAGTCGGAGCCGCGCTGCAGTCAATCTGCTGAAGTCGGTGTGCAGGAAATTGGCCTCTGACCAGCTCCTGACATGTCTCTAGGAGGTGCTGATGGAGCAGCCGGATCGGATAAGCGGACCGTAAATCTGCGCGGGCGCCTTGGCTGCGGCGTCCCGCTGCTCCCCGTAATCGCGACGGAGCCGTACAGGAGAAGCCGGGGAAATGAGTATTTATCACCGTGGCTCCCTGTGCTCTTCCCGTAATGCCTCCACTTAGCGCTAACAGCCTCCTGTTTGTTTTTGCATTATCTCTTTAAATTTAGCGACCGTGCAAAACTCTCCCTGTCGAGGACAAGTGTACAAGGTGTGCAGTATTACGTGCCGTTATCTGATAAGATCTAGATGAAACGTTTTAGAGGGATAAATCAAAGTACACTATTTTATGGCCGCGATGGTGTATCGTTATGCTTGCGAATCTGACTTTTCTTAGTTTTGGTGTTATTTTCTCATAAGATGGATGCTAAAAGATGAACGCATCCATCCATCAGCATATCGAGTACAAAGTCATAAAACACCATGTAAAATCAAATTCTTTTATTGTTGTCATGTGTACTATTGTACCTGTTCACTCGGGGTTGACTAAGCTTGGGGTTGGTGTGTGGCTCAGGAGGCTAAACCTTTGTGCCTGTGATCAGAAGGTTGCTAGTTCAGGTCCCACTCTTTGCAGAATAGTCATGGGTCCTTGAGCAAGGCCGTTAATTCCCAGTTCTGGGGGTGCTGCATGTGGGGTAACCCTTGAATATGGTGGAATCAAAGAGCCAATCACAGGATGGGAATTAAAGTCGATGTTGTGGATACCTAGATGGGGGTCTGAATCAGCAGTTGTTCGGTTGGCAGTGTCTGGGTGAACAGGCTCACAAAGTGACATGAGGGGAAACTCGCACACCCAGGGGGAACTGGAACCAAAAGGTGCCTGGTAGTCTAGCATGAGAAGACAAACCTCACCCCAATAAATTCCACTCACCCCCTTATATGCTGACCATAATCAGGACTAAAGGAAGAAGTTCCATCAGACTTGGGGTGTAGTTCCTGCAGGCAATCTGGGCTCCTGCTCAGAGAATCACTGTTCCACTTGGGGGATGGACTTTTTTTTAGCTTTAGGGTGACAGGTACACGGGGCAACTTTTTGAGCAATGTTTCTGACTAATTTTGTTTGGGCACTTCCCCACTGCTATTGGGCAAAACTTGGGAAAAACTTTCCTTGGCAACTTTACCTGCTCACCATGACCCAGATAAGTTGCCCTTTGTCACTCCTGGTTTGCAATTGTCCGGCAACATTGCCCAAAAAGTTGCCCTGCGAATCGTGAATTTCCACCTTTATTCTTAATTTGTTCTTCATTCTTCTCAGTGCTTTGCACCTCCAAGATTGTCTGCTCAAATCCTGCTCTGGGTTCGAGTGTTCCTTCTTGTGTTATATCGGTTGCCTCTGGGTGCTGCAGTTTCCTGTCATCGTTGCCGTTAGGATACATGGCCGGCTGATGCTTGTTTGAGAGTGTATTTAACTTGCCTGCAGTGTGTGTCTGCTCTGTGAAGGATTATTGTCCTTTCCAGAAAATGAATACATATACTTATTTCTGCAGAGAGTTGGCCATTTCTGCGTCATGCCTGATAAATTGCTGGTTGGCAATGAATATAATAATAATATAAATAATGAATGCAGTATCAATCAAACACTGACCTCACAAGTAGACTCAGTTCTTGCGAAGATAGCTACCCTGACAGTATCGCTCTGTTTAAATGCTTTTGTTTTATCTGACGTTTATTTGACTTTATGCAAGCGGGATGTGACTGGTGGTGTCGCTGTGACATGCGCTGTGAGTTTAAGATGGTATATGGATAGTGATGCCTCTGCTTCAGACAGTCAGGAAATGTGGGGGGGGGGGAGGTTGGGGGTGCAGGATGGACCAGGCAGATACTGCTGAGGCAGGCACTCAGCACTGATTCACAGGGCAGCATCAATCGCCTTTGATCCTGGCCAAGTTTGGTGCAGCCCCCCCCCCCCATTGTCACTGCAGAGGGATGGGGGATCAAAACAAAAACACTATAACATCAGTGGCTACAGGTCCCCGGGACGGGGTGGGGGGCTGTCGGTTGAAGGCAGCTGGAGACTGAGATCTCTGCAGAAGCTTCTTTGGGATCAGCTGTAAATGTAGGCTTTGGATGTATGTAAATAACACTGTGTTTGAATTTCACTGCTTCCAAATTTAGGGCATCTGGGAATGTGAAAATGGCTATTTCAAGCGCTATCCGGTCATCTGGTGGCTCTTCGATGGACACTGTTTTATCACTCTGAGATCTTTGTGTGAAATCAGGTCTAAATATATGAAACTGATGAAAAGCCTTTAGTGACCGTCGGGGCCTTGTTTCCGTTCGGCAGTGCAGCACGTTGCTGAACTACAACGAAGCTAAGGGCAGGACAGTAAAACACAACGATCCATTTATCTGTTTTCCGTAACAGCGTATCCAGTACAGGGTGTGATTAACCTGGAGCCTATCCAAGCACCGAAAGTAGGGGAGGGATACCAGGGTATGCACACACACACACACACACACACACACACACACACACACACACACACACACACACACACACACACACACACACAGACAGTTGAGGGACAACAATTCTCCAACTGCAGTTAACCTAATGTAGATGCTTGATGCTACAGTGCTACTACTACCACTGTGTGTTTTAAAATGCAGTGAAGGTAACAACTAAATATGCATCACAAGACATATTTAAACAACGTGTAAGTCACCAGAGGTGGGAACAAATCACTGACTTTCAAATAATAAGTAAGCCTCAAATCTCACCACTCAAGTGATTATAGTATACAACTTTGTTGTGAAATTAAATAAGAAAAAAATCAAGAACATGAGAAGATTCTCAGACATGCCTCTTTGGAGACATTCTAGACCAGAAGAATAGAGCAGAGCAGTAATCATTACCCCTGATTACTTTGGAAAATGCATGAAGGTTTGAGTGAGACTGCAGCGCTTATTTGTTATTGTCATGATATACCTGTGACTGTGGGGGTTTTGCCCTGTAATTTTCAGTGAAATGTTTAAAATAACTTTTCACTTTGCATTCCGAATGTCACAGTAACGATTTCGTTGAGTCGCCAGATGCCCTAATTGACTCTGGGTAGATGATTGGTTCATTCTACTTCAGATTTTCTGAAATAGAAGCTATTTTGTCATTCTCCTGTCTTCTAAACATAGCCGGAAGTCAGCGAAGGCAGAAATTCTAGCCTTTTGATCAGAAGGGATTATTGAATTCTTTCTCATTTAATAGATAAGCCCTGTAATTAGCTCTGGAGTGGATTTTGGTCTCTGCACTGCGGTAGTGGTGACGATTGCTGGCCTATTAATGTACAGCGTGTGACAGATGAGAGACTGAAACTCGGAACTCACCTTGCAGCTGTTTTCGTGACGAGAAATGAGCTGTGTTTGCGGCTAACGGCGCTCTGTGCCCACGGGGAGACGCTTTCCCCGATGTGTCTCTAAAGCGTCCTTCCCAAGAGCATTTCCTCGGAGGAGAGAACAGAAATTTTGAAAAATCGCTTGTTTGAGATGTGGCACTTATTACAATAGGTGTTGTTATTCCCAATTGTGAGACCAAACGGCTCAGTCAGCCTAGAACCACTTTTGTCTGCTTCCCCCACATGAAGAAAGAGCCTTCAATAAACTAAAGCAATTTCCAAAAATCTCTAAGGTTATGAAAACGTATGAAAACACCTCATTTCCATGGCTGGCGGCCCGCTGCTAACATTTGGATCTCTGTCAGTTTCTCAGGAGAAATATTTCGGTTGGTTTATTAAGCAGAAGTGACGACGTTTAAGGTTTCGCTTGCCTGTTTGTTTGTAAGCTGCAGTGGTGCCAGCACACAGATTAAAACAAACAAGTAAATAAGTAATCTACCTTGAAGCGTGCTTGGCAGACACAGTAATGCTGGGCTGAAGGAATTACTTAATTTGGACTAAGATGCTGGTGCTGGCTGATTAGGGACCGGAGGATCTCTGTTGGCTCGTCAGCCTTCGGCCTTATCAAGGCATTTAAACCAAATGAATAAGCCATCAGCTTTTTTCAGGGAGCGTTGTGATTTGTCAAACAAAAGACGAGTTCGACTGTACTCAAAAGCGACACTCATCAAAACAAACATAAAAACAAGACATGAGTCGGATATCTTTGCTGAAAAGCCGAGATTAAGAGAGAAGTCATTCAAACCTACACTGAGTCCGATGCTACAATTCGTCTCGTAACTAACGTCTGACAATTTATGTCAATTTCAAGTACTTTTTTAAAAAAGCAGATAAAGTGAATGGAAATAGACATTTTAAATTTAGCTTTTATTTTTCCATTCTTGCTTCTTCTACTATTTATTTGCTGGACATTTTTCTTTTACTGATGACAAAGGAGAAGTCTCAAACAACACAAAGACACACGCGCATGCCTCACCACCCTGTAAGACCTTATAGAATCTCCATTATACATGCCAGAGAGATTTTAACCTGGGCAGGTGGCATCTTGTCATGATCGATACCCTTTCATTACCTAAATTACAGAGAGAACACAGCGCTTCACTAAATTCATTTGCAAGTGAAAATACTGTCTGCACTCACGACATCTGTGACAGTGTGGGGCATGTTTCAGTTATGTAACCAGAATAAATGGGAAAATCTTTATTATTTCTAGGGATCTGATGGGAATTCTCAAAACCGTAATCGCAAACTGTGTACATTAACTGATAGGCACAAATCACTCCACAGGGTATCATGGAAGGACACTGGAAGTGGACAATCTCTACAAAGAGCCAATTAGGGGTTTCAAAATAAGTGAGGTGGGATAGCTCACCTTGGAGATTATAAACAAAGGAAGGATCGATAATACCTACAGACCGGTTTGAACTGGTTTAGACCTCTAAGGCATGGACTGCTTGACCTCCTCTGGGTTCTCAGGTGAAAATCACGGCTTTCCATCTTTTGAAGTGTATGACGTTGATTGAAAGACGTTTTATATATTAGAAAGTGATATATTGTTTTCAAAATGGAATTTTTAATGTGCAAAAATCTTCAGTTTTTCAAATGAGAAGATCTTCACCTTCAAGAACGGTTATATATTTGTGGTATTGGGGAGGTTATGGGATAGACATTGGACCACTATGATCCTGCGCAAGACAAGTGGGTATATAAGATGGATGGATGGATGGATGGTCAATCAACATAAACAGGCAAACCTTTGAGATCTTTGAGAATATTCCGAGAATTTGATTTTTGACCCCTCTAGCTTCCTGTACTTCATCCTCCCGTCAGTCTGTCACTATAGCGACCAGAACATTCTCTTCCCTCTTCTCTCTCCATTGACACATGCAGCGTGAACATCCTCTTCACACAGAGGAAGCCTGGAGGCGGCCTCACTATCTTTTAGATGCTCCTTCCAGGTTCTTCTCCCCATGTGCATCTTGTCATTGTCATTTTGTATTTTTTCATGTGGGAAGAGACCAAGAAATTAATCTTCATAAATTATACAAAATGCTGAAAACAGTTACATGGATCGCCTTGACGCTGATAGACTGATGCCCTGTTACAGTGATCTGATTGAAGTTGGCAGAATGATGCCCTGTTACAGTGATCTGATTGAAGTTGGCAGAATGATGCCCTGTTACAGTGATCTGATTGAAGTTGGCAGAATGATGCCCTGTTACATTGATCTGACTGAAGTTGGCAGAATGATGCCCTGTTACATTGATCTGACTGAAGTTGGCAGAATGAGTCCTGTTACACCGGTCAGCTTGAAGCTCAGTGATGTCTATCCTGTTAGTTCGCTCGGTATGAAGCTGACAAACTGAGGTTCTGTTCTCTTTCAAGTTGATTCCTTTCCACGAGTCAGTGGTCTTTCCACAGAACGACAAAAACATATAAACATATATATGAAAAATACATAGCATATACAGTACCAGGACAGCCAATGAATATGTGTGTGTGTATCACAATACAAACAACTAGCAATTTTAAGTAAAAAATCCATTTCAAGTGTAATGGATTGAAGCCCAAATTATAGTTCTAAAAGCTGCTCTGAGTTAAAAAGTTTATTGACAAGCAGTCTCACTGGGTGCCTTTTAATTAGTAACACCTCTGCAATATCATAAAACACCAAACATTAGTGGTTTTCTGTAGCGGCAGCCATGGGAATGAAATAGCAAATTGGCAAGAACAGAACTGAATGAGTCAATCAGAAAAATTATGACACTTAATAAAATAGAAAACGCCTGTGCAGGAGATATGTGCAGGTATGCTAAGCATTGCTTGTCAAAGGACTTTTGTTATGAAACCAAGTCCCAAGACTTTCTGAGCAGTGTGCATGTGTGTGTGCATGTAAATATTATATATAAATATGGGCAAGAAGGTGTGCTTGATGAGAGTGCAGGCAGTCAGCCCTGGGGTGGGCGTTTATTTAGGGTTATGGTGATGAAGGGGCTCTTCCTCCAAGCTAGCGGGGGCTTCCTGCAGCACGGACGGGGTGACTGGGAAGGCAGCAGTCACCCCCAGGGGCGCATGCAGCTTACTCCCTCTCTCCGCCCCCTCGGCCGGGGAAGGCGGCACCTCCACCCAGCTGCGGCAATTAGGGGCCACCAGCCGTGTCCCATTAGCGCCCCACATAAGTGCTTTCCGGGACGGCTGCGAGGAGCTCGTTGGCGCTCATTGGCGCGCGGGATGCAGAATAACGCCTGCTGGTGTTACTGCCAATTCTTGCTAGGCTGTTACATCATATATCCACATGCACACACACACACACACACACACACACACATGCACTGACACAGTTAATATTCTCCTGTCATTGTGGGGACCGTCCATCCATTCCTATGGCCATAACCCTAATCCCAACAATGATGACCTTAACCCCCACCCAGCCCTAACCTTAACCATAAGTAACCAAACAAAATACGAGACTTTTGGCATTTTGACATGATGACAGAGCAAAACATTGTATATTTTTAATTCTTTGCCCCCCTGTGTCTCAATAACAGCCCTTGTTCACTCATGAAGTATCTACGACGATGCTTTTCCACCAAACGTGAAGGACCATTTGCGAGCTGCTCTTCGCAAACCATCTCTATTGACTGTGGAGGTCAGCTCATCTGCTGCATAGCTCCCTCGTTCTGCTTCTTGGGTCATTCTCCTGTTGAAAAGCAAATGATGGTCCAGCAGAGTTCAAACCAGGCAGGGCGGCGGGCGTCATCATGCTGCTTCGGTGTGCCTTCGGTTCTAAGCGGTTTGCCAACGGTTTCAGAAGGAAAGCAGCTCCACACGTTAACATCCCCACTCCCCCACACTTCACGGATGCAGCCACACACGCAGTCATCATCTATGAACCTTCTCTGCCTCTCACAAAGACTCAGCGCTTGAAAGAACACTCGCGGATTTAGTATCTGACCACGGGATAGAATTCCACTGGCCTGACGTCTACGGCTAATGCTTCTTGGCCCAAGCAAGTCTCTTCCTCTTATTTGTCTCCTTTAGTAACTATATGTCTACAAAGCATTTATTTGGACTGTTATCTGTGGTGCAGCTCATTGGCCAGTTTTGAGTCTGGTGCCTCTAGCAATCTTTTCCTCTACACCCGTGGCTCCTAGTCTATCTTTAGTGGTGGTCCTCATGGGAGTCAGTTTCCATCGTAGCGCTTGGTGAAACATTTAAAGTCCTTCATATTTTGTAGATTAATTGACCTTTACTTCTTAAAGTAGAGACGGACTGGCATTTGTCTTGGCTAAGCTAAGCTGAACTTTTCTTGGCATATTACAGACTCTTTCAACCAGAATTAATGGCCTTCTATCAAATGGGGCTATTTAAACTCACTCAGCCTTCTCACAACACGATTTATTTCGCTTAGACACATTAGTGGGAGGAGAGATTCCACACGTTAACTTCAGGAGAGGCAAACCTGTTAACTCGGATAATATAATGACTATATTCCAACATGTTTTAATTTTCAGAAGTTCGACTTGATTTCTTGGAGGGTGGGGATTAAAAAATATTTGAAAGTTTTGTTTAATACACAAGAATGAACTTTATTTTAGAAACATATTTCAGGTATTGAAACAAAATTTCTTTAAGATGTGAGAAAAACATACATTACATTTATGTGTGACTAAAATTTTGATTGGTACTATAAGTGTACAGACACAGACATATGTATATACAACGAAATGTATATAATGATAAAAATGATGTCCCAGAGGTGCTGTTATAAGATTCGGGCCCCTGAAAATATAGGATATTGGGCCCCCAACCCAGATCATTCCAATTTGTTAGGGTCCCCGTCACTCAGTTTCTTTTAGAATCATCCTAACTCCTCCACCAGCCCCCCCCCCCCCCAATGCACTTTACAGCACCCTAGCATAAAGTGCATTTCAGAAGTTTAAATAAGTTTGCATTCAGTGCTGCTTCGGCCGCACTGTCGCACGCACGTCATTCACACCTGGTCACTCCAGCATCAGTTCCTGTTTCCTCGTGGACTTTGTTACTCTGTCCTTTGAGGAACCTCTTCAATCATTACCTCAGAGCTGAAAAGCTCCAGAGCCCCATCGGCAGATCAGCGAGGGGGTGTCGCCTCCAATTTAATTCAGTCGTGAAAAAAAGGAGGAGAAATTTGTCATTCATTGATCGGTCGCATCACTGTGCAGATACAGCAGTTTCTGCATGGGCTCTTAATGAGATCAGAGTGCAGATTTGTGCAGGCAGGCGGGTGTGGGGGCTGGGGGGTGGCGGTCTCTGTCTGCCAGACTTTCTGATCTCGCTTGGGTGTTGTCAGAAAGTGCTGCATTGCTGTTTATTAGCAGTGCCCTTGTCCGGGAGCAGGGAAGGACGTGTTCTACATCGCCGCCCTCCTGCCGTCAGCTTGGCACTACATCGCTCGGTTATCCCATCTGGCTCCGCCCACACAGCGAAGTTCACTTTTGTCTGAAGTGTGAAAACAAAAAGATGGGAAGTTTCTGTGGACGGAGGGACTGATCTTCTTTTCAGAAATATCAGCAAGCATGACTGTCATGTTGTGATGGCAGAGGGCTTTATTTGTTTAAAAAATAAAAAACGGTTGGCTTCACATGCCTGGACGTTTCGAAAATGACTGAGGCGATTTGTCTGGGGTTTGTGTACAAATCGCAGGCCGTGTGAGTCCAGTCTATTCCAGTCAGCCTCAGCGGTTCCTGGAGACCAATTAAAACACTGTTTATCTTCAATTAATTAGACGACACTCGTTTCTTCCTCAAAGCTTGTTATGCATGATAATTACATCCTTAATTTTTCCAGGGCACATCAATTCAGCAGGAAACACTGCCAGAGAGATTCCAAAGAAAGATGAGAGGCAGGGTCATGGGGGGAGACCGTGACAGTCATAAATAATGATGAATATGCAACACTGTGGTCACATGATGGCCATACAGTAGCAATCGAGTTTAGACACGCCTACTACCCTGCTGAAAAAACCCGCACAGACCAGCATAGCTGGTTACCAGCATGAACAGCTTAATGCATTAGAAGTTACACTAGCATATGTTGTTTATGTAATAATCTCATGTGTTTCTCAATATGTGTACTTGACTGCACTTGTGTTCTTGTGGACACGTTTCATGTCATCTTCCATTGCCGAAGACCAGTGCCAATATGAAGGATACATTGGTTGCATCCTTGCTGAACGAGACCAATTCCGTGATTCGTTGTGCCTCAGGTTTTTTGGAGGTAAGTTAGCGAGACCGGTCTTGCCCAGACCACAAGTACGATCTTTGCGTTCCTGGTATTGAGAAACACCCCTCATATAAACCCACAGCTGGTATGTCTGGCCACAAGAGGTAACCTCATATTCAAGCTGCTGTAGAAGGAAACCGCAAGGAAACAGTAGGATCCTATGCACAGCTGCATGCTGGGACATCGGAGTACTGCGTTAAGAGTCATCTCTCCAAACACTATTCCCCCCTCTGTGATCTCATTATTCCAGGTCCTTTGCCTGGTCCTGAACTTCCATTCCCTCTCTGGCATTTGATCGTCTGCTGCTTACCTGGCCTCCTAGTTACGGTGACCACATAATCCATGTCAGGGAGGACACATTGAGCTAGGGTAGTTGCTGTGTGCTGATTGGTCAGTCTCCTATAATCATGCATGTGTCACTAATGTTAATGAGAAACAGCTCAAGGAAACGAACCAGTCAAAGCGCAAGAAGAGCTGAACTATTTAACCGAACACAGGCGCCTTTCAGTTTGAAGGTAGTTTGTAAAACCTGAAGCTCATAGCGTCCTGGATGACATGGATCATCTGGTCACCCTACTCCTAGTTACTGCACCCTGACAACGTCCCCCTTGTCTCTTGCCAAAAGTAAATAAATAAAAGTTTACCTACCTACCTACCTACCTACCTACCTGCCAAGTCCTTGTTATTTTTCCTTAAATCACTGTTCCAGGGGAATACTCAGGATCACCACCAGAGGGGGACAGAGGGAACACCCGCCTCCTCCTGAAGCCTCACCACCCACCTAGAACGCTTCAAACGATCAGGACTGGTCACTGTTCCATTGGGCTCACCTGTTTCTGGTCATGAATCTGCTTAGGTAAATGAAGGCTGTGCCTTGGTCTGACTTGGTGTTGGATAGAAAAGTTTTTTGAGATCTTTATATCTTGTCGGTTTGCTGGTAGTTATTGTCTGTTGTATCCCCTCATGGAGTTTATCGTTTGGGGATTTACTCAATAACGTCTCATTTAGTGTCCTTAATCTTTTGTTCTTGTCCTTTCTGGTTGCCTCGGTTACTAGTGCTCCACTGTGACCCTCCTCTACCTCGCTACACGCTAGGGGCCACTTCTGATCTTAGATCTGCCATCAAGTGGTTGCCTGTAGATAAGAGTGTGCGGTGGGTTGGTGCTCAAAACTGTCTCAAGACTGAAAATGACCAGGGATCATTATACTTGGGGAGGAAAACATCAGTAACTACTGGTTTAGTTCTGACTTAGTATCAGATTAATTTAATCCTGTACTAATTCAAAAGTGAGAACTTTACCAGGTCATACACCAGGCTGGTAAATCCACCAGGATTTGTTGCTTTCTTCTTTGTATCCGCTCCTGTTTGGCTCGTGTTTCATCAATCTGTTGGCCAGTCTAATATAAATTATACCTTCTGTTAGACCTGTAAGGGTGTCACCCTATAACGCCTCGGTCATGGATGTCTGTAATGGGAATTCAGATTGCCATTGACATTGTTCAGTGTGTTTGGGGTTCTGTTTATGTCATTACCGGGGTGAAACGAACAAATAAGCAATGCTTATCCGGAGCTTAGAGGAATCTCTAAATGGATCATGGCTGCGATATGATTATCGACCCGGTTTTCTTGTGTTTCACTTTCCCAGGTCAATTTATGCAGATTTAAGGTGACAAGTACCAGGGAAAATGCTTGGTTTTGTTTTCTGTCTCAGTAAGAGGACAGAATATAAAACATATGGTGTATATAACATTTCAATTTTGCATTCAAAGATGTAAAGTAACTGTAATGTTTATGTGATCTGGCAAACATTTCATATTTCTCGTTTTGATTTTAATTTCAGATTTTGTGAAATCTGAAAATGGGCCTGTTTGGCCGGCAATTAAATGAGGCTCGACAGCAGGTTAAAGGTACCGTGAGGCTCTGAATCTCTTCCCTTTAAAAATGTATCACAGCAGGAACTATGATGTCACGATATTCAGTTACTGTTGGGAATTAATTAGTCAGATTGTGACATCAGTTTTATTTTTTTATAAAGGTTACCCTTTATAAATATTTCATACTGGGGGCCACATTGTTTTAACGCTAGCATTGTAACAGCATTAATAATGCAGTAGTTGGTAGGGGTCTGGTCTATATTGGAATTTTGGCCACGGGGTGTCGAATTTTTTGTGTAATACTAAATTCACTGTTCAATAATGGAGTTGCTACTAATAATTTTTCCATTTCATGTGCATATGTGATAACATTTGTTGCTGTGATACAGCTTTTTTAGTCGTGACTAAAAACAAACACTCATCGGTGACATGATAATCCATGTCAGGGAAGGACACTTTAAAAGCTGTACTTTTTAAGAGAATTTTTTTTGTTTTTTGGAGTTCCTACGTAGAAATGAATTCCAGAAGAATGTGGGTAGGAACATTTTTAATCACTGAACCATGCGGAGCAGCTAAGACCAAGGTTAGAAATATATAGCATGACCGGGGGGGGGGGGGGGGGGGGGTTAATTTACA
>JAODLD010000054.1:5636066-5657738 GCA_026781065.1 Mormyrops boulengeri | reverse complement strand
TGTTACACTTTTTTTCTTCCTCCGTTTGTGGCGCCCCCTGGATGGATGGCGCCCTTAGCATTTGCCTATATTGCCTAGGCCACGGGCCGGCCCTGCACCCGGGTCTCTTGTTTGTTCATCGCTTATAGGCCTCAGCTTTCTAACATCCCAGATGACAGCTGTGATACACGCTGGAAACGCATAGGTGCTGGAGAAGTCCAGTCCGTTTGCCATGGCGGCACACTACACGTCTCTATTTAACTGGGCTTCGATTTAAAAACCATCACGGGCAAACTGGCCTGTTAACACCCAGCTTCGCGCGTAATCATCTACCGTGATTAAGTTAATTGACATAGTTCGTTTTTATTCAATCATTATTTTAGCAATGGCGACCTCAACATCCTTATTATTTATCTACTTCTACGTTGATGATTTAAATCTCAATGAAGCATTTTCCTGAAGGCGCTATAGTATTGCGGTACATTTTTATGTGGCCCCAATATTCCGTTTCCGCAGCTCCGCGGAGCTGTTTCAGTCGGAGGTGTTTCATCCACCGGGCTGCAACTGCCGTTCGTCTGCTGTTATCCTGGAGGGAAGGACCAAATTAATTTAGCTGACTGCTGCAGTTAAGTTAACGCGTCAGGCATCTGAGATATGCCCGTTAACCGAACCGGGGAATGCTTTACTCCACCCAGCTACCTGCTGACACACAGTGATTCATTGGCAGGGCTGAATACCGGCAGAATGTCCCCCGCTCTCCAGCTTTCAGTGTTTCTGACTTATTAGGATGTTTCTGGGTACAGCAGGTGTAGGAAGGATAAACTCGGGCAGAAATGTAGGGATAATTTTTATTATTATTTTTTTTTATGTTGGAATAGCGTTTAATTGTCAAATCCAGAACTTTGCACACGCACTCCAACTTACAGGGCATCTCGGTTATTGTTTTTTAAATCGCAAAATGCAGTTACGTAACTGGTCAAATTTTACACAAGTCATATTTTTTGGTAACACATTGCGGTTTTTTTTTTTTGTTTGGTTTTTTTTTTACTTGTTATCGCTGAGCTCAGAGATATGGGATGCAAGCGAAACCGGGTGTGTACCTATGAGAGGGGGGTCACTGATAAATCTGACAACAGATTCGGGAATCCGTAAGCAAAAGGTGGGGTGGGGCAAGGTGGATTTTCCTCAACCCTCTCTCAGAGTGTTCTGCTGCAGGCCCCCTCTAGTGTGGCGGGAGGATGTAGACATGAAGCCCCCCCTCCGCTATGCTAGCAATGGATGCACATGTCCGTGGGCGGCGTGTCACTCTGGGGGTGCGGATGCTGTAACGGTGACCAGAATGTTGTGGGTTCAAATCCCGGAACTGGCACAATGACTTCACTGCTAGACCTCTGAGCATGTCCCTTATTTCCAAGTTGCTCCAGTGATTATTTGATCCTGCTTCCCTAAGAAAAGGAATGTAATTATTTTAGATAAGATTGTTTGTTATGTAGGTAACACTTCTGAATTTGTACATTTATTTGACTTATGGTAGAGAGAGTTACAATTTATGTGTGCCCTCTGGGGATTTGAATCATGAACCCACAACCTCTGCATTGTAAGCAGAAGGGTTGAGTAACATTGCTAATGAGCAGACAGGGACACTGGGCTGAAAGTAGCTTCAATTTATGTGTGTTCCCTCGGATTTGAACCCACAACCTTCTCATCATTAGCACAGGGCTCTAGTTGCTGAGGTACAGGAGATGATACCACCTTTGCCATTGAGCACACAGGGACACTGGGATGAAAGCACCTTCAATTTATGTGTGTTCCCTCGGATTTGAACCCACAACCTTCTCATCATTAGCACAGGGCTCTAGTTACTGAGGTACAGGAAATGATAGCACCTGTGCCATTGAGCACACAGGGTCACTGGGCTGAAAGCACCTTCAATCGTAACTGAACTTACATGGCATGACCCAGTGACTTGGTTCTGAGCTGTTTCCTCAATTTCTTACTATGATTTTGATCACCTGGTACCGCATTTATTCATGCCTGACCTACATCTCCGATTTTATGCACAATCACCGCCCCATTCTCTATCGGTGGGTGCAGATGTGCTCCTTGCAGTTACCTGGTCGCCAAAAAATACGATTGAACTTCCAAGGAATTTGCTAATGACAAGTTGCTCAAAGAAGGGTGTCACTCTGAAATGTCTCTGACGTCATGGTGAAATTATATGTTTGACACGTCATTTTGAAGAACATCTTGTGCGGGATGTCATAGAAATCTTCGGGAAGGAGACGATTTATAACAACAGTTGTATAGAAAGTATTATTACCTTAACAACACAGAAGGCAAGTGAGTCAGATATGTTATGTAGTTACTCTGCAGTTGTGTTTTGTAAAAATTAAAGCATACATAACCCACTTTGATTACCTTGGGTGTAATCCCTGTCTTTAGTTTTATTAACCACTGTAGTTAGAAATGTTGCATGACAATTATAAGGTTGTAAATTAAGTTTTCTGTTAAGGGATGAAACCTCTGTGGGTTATGGGATGATGCATATGTGTCAGTGTGGTGGAAATGTGGCTGAAGTCTGGAAATATCTAAGTAGATTTTATTGGCAGGGTTCACTGCGTAAGGGCACCGCCGTGCAAGGTCTGCTTCTCAGAAAGTGCCGGAAATAGAAATGATTTGGAGCTCATGGGGTTGTCAGAAAGCTTCGGGCTTTGGGCACCTTGTGGACAGAGTAGCGGTGAACTGGCAGATGTTCCAGAGTTTTGGCTGAACAACCTGAAGCTGTTGTTTCCATGGTGGCCAGAGAAATTTTATGACACAAACTGCAAGGAACCGGTCCTTCCCTTGTGCAATGCCTGGGTCTCAGGTGAGAAAACGGTTCATACTAATTATGTGTCAGGGCTCATTGCTGGTGCATAAATCTCAGCTCATAAATAACAAATCAGCCTGAGACTAGGATTAGTTTATTTATCCTGACCTTAACTGTTTCCTGAATGCTGGGTGGCTCAAGCTATGTAACACATGAGCTAAGCTTCTTATTTTACCATGCACTACAATGATTGATATTTGTTGGAAGGTCTCAGGTAAGTCAGACAGTGGGTCACGCAGATCTAGAATCGTAGCCACTGCAAACGCAGGAAAGACATGCTTGATGATCTGCAGTTTCACCAGCTAGGAAGTGAATATGAGTCATATTGTATTGTTTTGCTCAGTAGTAAATTGTATAACGTAAAAATAACGACACAATTATGGACACGCCACATGAAAATGGATTTAAATAAATGTCATGACACAGCTATGAAAGTGATTCTTATTGGTGGGTGGCTTGTTAGTTGAGCTCTGGCAATCAGCACCCTGATTTGCAGAAGGAAAAATGATTGGTTCAGAGAGATAACCAATCAGATTGTAGAGGAGGTGGGTCCAAGCAACTACAGGAGGCGGGACCAAGACATTTGATTGGTTGGTACCACCTCTAGTTGCTTGGATCCACCCATTTAGCAACCATCCTATTGGGTTGGTAACCTTTACCACTGCTTGGCTGGCCCACCAGGGGTGAAGCTCGCCTAGGGCGCCACATTGACACTCGGGTAGTTACTAAACACTACAAAATTCAGCATAGGAGATAATCACAGATCTGAATCGACACCTAAGTCATCCAGTTTCGGGGGAAAAAAACTGCACGCTGCACGCTTCCCAAAGCTGGAATTTATGACCAGGCTGTCATTCAGAAAGGCTTATATCCAAGGACAACACCCAAAGAGGCTCAACCTGCTGTGTGGGGCAAGAAAGTCAGATCCCAGAGCTGTCGAATCGAGTCACATGGTCTGATGAGTCGTCTTTCACCTATTTTCCTGAAATCAAGACAGGTTTATGTTTGGAAAAATCCGAAGAATGCCTTCATCCCACGATGTCTCTTGGTGTGGCCAGCCACCTCATGGGAAACTTCAGGTCCAAATAATTGCTCAACGTGGCCAGATGATGGCCAAGGAAGATGAAGCCATTTTACAGGACCAGGTGCACCCCATAATTAAGCAGTTCATGATGTTCCCATATTCCGTACACAACGCTAAACAAATTCAGGAGTGGTTTCCTGCGCATTAGTATGATGCCAAACACTTTTCATGGCCTTCAAATCATGTCTAAACATCGTTTAACATTTATGGCGAATCCTGGAGCTCAGAGTTTGAAGCAGACGTCCATCTTTTTCATCCATCACAGAACTGGAGGCTTTTCTTCTTGACGGATGGTCCAGAATCGCACTACACACAGTTTCCTTACATGCATGACAACAGTTCAAGAAGGACTTAAGCTGTTTTAATGCCAATGGGTGACTCAGTTCCTTATGAGGTTGCTGGCTTGAATACAACGTGTGGTTCAGTGGGCTAAGCCCCTGTGTGTATGACTAGAAGGTTACTGGTTCAAGCCCCAGCCTTGGTAGAGTCTGTGATATGTCACATGTCTGTGGGCCCTTGAGCGAGGCCCTTAACCCCCAGCCGCAGGGTGCTGCCTTTCACTGCCAAGATTACCCTCACCTACATGTGTGTCATGGAGAGCCATATGGGGTAGACGAATGTCATCATTCAACAGAAGTGTTGTCGTTATAGATTTGTATTATTTTACTATTAATTACTCATCTTTAATAATTATAAATGATTTCTCATCTCCTATCAACTACGTTATTTGGATTCTGTGCACAGAGCATAAGAAATTTATTATGATTTTGTGGTGGGGGTGTGGCCTAATTGCACGGTAATACGCTGATTGCTAAGTGCTATACCAAGGTTAAACAGGGTCCCCTCCATGTGTTGAAAGGAGTTAGCGTCCTGCAGTCCTCTGTTGCTGTGTTGCTTCCTAAATCTGTCCTTTCCCTAGTTTTGGCAGCCATACCTTCCCCCTGGCCTGGCTGTAAGTTATTCACTGGAAATCTGACTCCATATCCTGCTCACCTACGGAGATTCCCCTCGGTAACCCGGAGTACAGCTTTGTGTTATTCTCTCTCCGGAGCGGAAGCCGGTTCCCCTGTAGATGCTCCAGGCTGCGCCTGGGACAATGAGTAGATTAGGTGTGATTCACCGCGCTGCGCATGTGTCATCGCGGGCTGGCCGGCACCCTGTGGTGATCACACGTCCCACGACACAGACCCGCCCCCCTGTGTAATTGCGGGGGTTTCTTCGCACTCCGAGTCGCATCCAGATTTTATTTTTTATTTTTTGGACTTTCCCTTGTGTTCCTTCCAATGCCCAGAAAAAGTCAGGCAGGGAGAGGGGTGGGCGGGCTGCCTGCTCCTTAATCGGATCCAGCATGGGACGAGTCGCAACATGTATGAAGTGCGAAAAAAATAAAACACGCCGCTTCTCACAGCATTTTTATGCATCTGCGCACGACAGACGATGTCCTTTAAAACGGTGCCAAGTTAAAGACAGATTCTCCCATGTAATCACTCCTGCTGGAAAGGAAACGCCACGTTCTGTGGAACTCTGCCTGGGCGCATCTGACTACGCTGGATGGAATTCTCCAGAAAGACATTTATACACACAGGGCTAAAAATAGCTCGGGGGTTGGTGGGGTGGGGGGCGAGTTCATTGTGGTCTATTAAAGTTGTTCATGCTAAGACCTGGGCACACTTGCTGAATCTGTGTCGGCATCGAAGTTTGAAAAGTTGTAATTCTTTAAAGTTCGGCTGACTTGACTAACAAACGGCAAGTTTGCGCTTGAAAAGAATCCTGTTCTCTGCAACTTATATTCAATTTTTCTGCTGTAATCAGCTCTAAACACATATTTTTAATTATAAAACGAAGTAAATCAAATTAATTAAATGATTATTTCATAATGTTTAACTGTAATGTTTTAGTTATTCTGCACCACCATCTGTCTATAGTCTTGTTCATGTTGTAAAGATCACTTTTGATAATTACCCCTTTCTGACAAACAGGGGCCTGTTTGATTAAATAAGATGTAACTGCACGGGGGAAATGATCGGCAAGATTGCACGTTAATGAAAAAGGAAGAAATTAATGTAACAGACAACGATAAAAAAACTATTTCATGAAATGATGTAGGTGTATTTAATGTCCCTAAAACATCACTGTTTCATCCACCTATAAAACTATTATTTCAGTCTGCTGATCCTCAGGATGGGTCTAAAATGATACTGAAGTCACAATTTAAATCAATCAAATACTGTTAGTATAGTTATTTTAGTATATTCTCTTATTGCTATATGCACTCTATGTCACACTGCCAATGTGTGCTCTGTTGCAGTAGAGTCTGATGTGGCACCTGTGTTCAGAAGGTCACTGGTTCTAATCCCAGCGTCAGCAGAATTATTTCACCATTGGGCCTTGACCCACAATTGTTCCAGGGCCTGGCTGACCTTGCTTTCCCTAAAACGCATGATGCTTTGGACAGAAGTGTCTGCTTAACAAATAAAGCATATTTTCAGTTGTGTGGTTAGTAGGGAAAAGCAGTCATATGCATATTTTTGATGACACCGAGCGTTAGGAAAGTCAGTGATGCTGCATTAAGCATTGTTCGCGATGCGCTTTTTGTGCCATACTCTGATCTCTCTGTAACGAAGGCAGTGTCTTCATTATGATGTGAGACAGGCACAGTTGGGTATTCAGCGGCACATAATGCCTCGCTTTTTTCCCGTGAGGCGGGGGATCGGTGAAGGAGTTTGGCGTCATTCAGTCTCCTCACAAAAACGGGGCTCCTTCAGAATTGATCGGGATAAAGAAAATGCCAATTGGATCAAGCCTGAGACAAATTTATGCTCTGATCGCATACAAATGCTAATTGAGTCTCACGCTGACAACCTTGTCAGTTAAAGTCACTTTCGAAAAAGAACGATCTCTATGACATCGACTACCCCGTTATGATGGATATAATTGGGTCTACTTTTCATTTTACATTGTGACTTACACATGGCCTTACTTGAACAGTCACTGTGGGAATGCTTGTAATTCTTTTCCGTAACATTTCCACAGCTGTCTTGCCTCTGATTGCTATGCCCTGGGGTCATAACAGACCACAGGACCCTGTAGGTACCTCTCTCTAAATCTCTAATGTGAAACATTATTGTTTTTTCTCTCTCTCTCTCTCTCCACCAAAATGCCGAGTCCCTCTGGAGCTGATTTTCCCCCACAGCTTGATCTGGAGGGATTCCAGGAGGTTGACTCAGTCAGCTGAGAATGACCCCATCTAAAACCGCAGGATGCTGGAGCATTCAGCGCTGGAAAGCCCCGCCGAAGCCAATAACTCACACCCACCCGCGCCACCACCCATCCTGGTCCAAACCCAGACTCGATGCGGATTCCGGGAGCGCCAATACAACTTCTTGTGCAATTACCAAAATTTCAAATGAACTCCACACCCGTGCAAAATACTTGAAAATACATGAAACTGCATTTAGCTGTTTTTACAGCTGTTGTAAATATTTTTATTGTGCTGTGTATATTTTACCACAGTCTTACTTTATTGGTGCTTTTTACGTTATCGGTCTTCCTGTCTCGCAGCCGGTCACGTCTGGGACCGAATACGACTCTTTCACAGGGGGAACAGTACCATTTTTTCATGAATCTTTTGTTCAAAGCATAAATTAGCACACCCGGTAAGTCAGTATCCCAGGTGAAATGTATTAGTTTTTCCATCACATTTAAGAGGAACATATTGATATTGATATATATCCTCTGGCTCAGGCTTGTGGGTCAATGGTTTGTTGTGGGTTTGAATCCCATCCGATGGTAGGGTTTGAACCCCATCCGAGGGTATGGGTTTGAATCCCATCCGTGGGTATGGGTTTGAATCCCATCCGAGGGTATGGGTTTGAATCCCATCCGTGGGTATGGGTTTGAATCCCATCCGAGGGTATGGGTTTGAATCTGCTTTTATGTGAGAAGTGCTTTTGTGCTCAGTGTGGCTTTGGTTTCTTCTTGCTTTCCCAAAAATGACACGGTTATATGAATTTGTCTCTAAATTTCCCTGCGATGGACTGGCATCCCACAGAAGGTACGTCCTGTGCTTCCGAAAACAGGCCTTCGACTTGCTGCAAGCCTGTACTGGAAGAGTGTTTATGGAAGATAGATAGATGGATGGATGGATGGATGGGGGTTAAATTATGTATCATGAGCTGGAATTCTGGGGCTGCCAGCATTGACCGGTGACTAAGCAAAAGTCCATTCGAGTTGCTCTTTCCCACTTCATCGTTTATTCCTTTACTGGCTTCAAGTTTAAGCCAATGGGAGCCATTAAAATCAGTGCTGGGAACTGGGTCACTGAGCAACCATGCGGTGACTGACAGCTCTCAGTAGCTCCGCCCACCTGTGCCTTGCCAGGCCTCTCGCCCCGCTGCAGTCGCCAGGGTAATTTTGCTATTTACATTCGACGGAATGGTGTTAAAAAACTTAGTCGCCACTCTGGTATTGATATCCCCCCTCTCTCTCTCTCTCTGGCTCTGTCTCTCTCACATACACACTGATTTTGTACGCCCGCCGCCTTCGTATGAGTAATGAAGACACAGGCGTACACCGGCAGGCTACGAGCTGGCTCCGCTTCACCGTCCTAATAACCAGCCCCTGGCATGTAGTTTTATGTGAGGTCCCAGGCTGGGAAAATGCCTGTAAAGTAATATGACGAAAGGAAGGCAGTGAGCAGTGAGCGGTTTTCCCAGGCGCGCAGGTGAACTGCTGCCGCTAAGCTGTAGCTTAGCGTGTGAATGTTTCTGTGTGATGGAGCTCCTGCCATTGTGTCCTGGGCGTACCCAGCCCACTGCCCAGCGTAACCCTAAACTGGGTCTGAAGGTATTATATCTCTATACAGTAGGGGGACCAGATAATCCATGCCATCCTGGACACTTGGTGCTAGGACAGGATTTCAATGAAAAGGACCTGGATTTCACCGAGTTCTTGTTGTGTGCTGATTGGTCAGTCTCCTATAATCATGCATGTGTCACTAATGTTAATGTGAAACAGCTGGATGAGTCTTTCAGTCAAGGAAACGAACCAGTCAAAGCACAAGAAGAACGGAACTGTTTAGTCAAACACAGGAGCCTTTCGGTTTTAAGGTAGTTTGTAAAACATGAAGCAGCTCAAAGTGTCCAGGATGACATGGAGTATCTGGTCACTCTCCTATACAGCAGGCTGCCTGGTGTTTAAGGTCATGTGACCAAAATGTCACCATTTGAGTGAATGAGTGTCAGGAGGGGCTTGCTGTTGTGCCTTTGACCTTTTTATCCATCAGAAAGAAAATCAGAATCACCTTTTATTTGCCCTGTACAGCCCGAGTTCAAGGGATTTTGTTTTCGTGTTACTGGTCTGCGCGCAGCCTTGTGCAAAGACCCTTGAAGAGTGACTGAAGAGATGATGCAAGTGGTCATTTGTTCCTAGGTGCAGGCAAACAAATGGGCAAAGGTGAGCTGTGACTGAGACTCTCCCCATAAGAGCCCCGCATACACCCCCCCCAGAAGTCTGTTCTGGGAAAGGAGTTTTGAGAGTTGGCTGCGAAACGCCCCGTTACAAGTGTGTCGCAAACTATTTTTAATGAAGCCATTGTGTTGAGTCAGACTTTGAATTAAAGGCTTTGGCTCGGTTGCCATGGTGATCTTTCTCTCCAATATGGCATACGAGTTAATTCCTATCTATTGCTGCGAATGCTCCAGAACCGAAAATCTCCCGTTAACAGCATGAACAGCGTAAAAACCATTAGGCATAAATGTTAGTGTTTCTACTGATATTACGTATAATTTGATTTGTATTGGTGCACATCGGTCAATCCACCACGGTAACTACTGGAATTTAGCATATCCCAGAATGCACTGGGGTACACCCTGGCTGAGATGCCACACTGCAGTGATGCCAGTTTTCCTTGCTGCGTGTTTTTAGACTGCAGCAGGAAACCCACACAGACGCGGAGGGGAAATGCAAACCCGCCGCCCCGGAGATATGAGGACACACTGGGTATTATTATCTATAATGGCGCGGTGTGCAATAGCTTCTCCGCTAACATGCCGTGGACACACCAACAATAACGCCCTTCTGGCGGCGATTCAGACTGGGTTTTGCAGGGGCGTAATGTCACGGGTGTTGGATTTCATCCCCCGGGATGTCTGACAGGCCAGCAGAGGGGGGAGGGGTTTTACTCAGCGGGATGACACATATTCCCACCCCCAAATCGACATGCTCAGCTGTGTACAACGAGGATTGCTTCACGCGATACTTTTGTACAGACTGCATAGCTGTGGTGTGCTTTGCAGACTGGGCTGGGGGGATTACCAGTGGGGTAGGAGATAGGGATTGTCCTGTATATTATAACCCCCCCCCCCCGCACTTTTCCAGAACAGTTTTGCTGGCTGTTAAGGTTCAAATCCATCCTTAGCTGTCATAAGGCCAATGAGTCATCGACTGACCCCTGCTGGTGCTCAGAACTGGAGCTGACATTACACACACACACACACATTCGCACACACACACGCATACATACACACACACATACGCGTGCACACATACACACATGCACACACACACATACACATACGTACACATACACACACACGCGCACGCACACACACCCTTCGCCGTCTTGTACATGCTCCGCTTTTGTGTGCTGCCTGCTCACATTTCGCCATCACGGCACGATAGTCCCCGATAATGCTACATAGCATTAGCAACACGCCAATAGCCTTTTTTTCCGTTGGGTCAGTTCCGGTCTCGCTTTGAGTCCAGGGGATTCCGCTCTCCGAGTGCCGCAGCGGTGGCCCGGCGCCGGCCCGCTTTGGGATGGCTGGCAGCTGAGGGCGGTCCGGGAGCCGGACCTGTGTGTCAGCCTCACTGGCACTGAGGGAATGTTCACTACAGGCCATTTTCACAGCCACCCCCGCTTCCAAAGTAGCTTTGGGGGCCCCCATCCATTTAGGAATTTAGGAGCGTGTTATTGTAATTACAGTCACTCTGGGCAGTTTGCCTGGTGGCTGTGGCAGTGGGGGTGGGAGAGTAGGTATATTAGGGTTAGGCTTAGGGTTAGGTTTAGGGTTAGGTTTAGGCTTAGGCTTAGGGTTAGTTTCTGTAGTGGTGTGGGGGAGGCTAGGTATATTAAAATTAAATTTTATTAAAAGCATTTTAGTAAAAACAAAAAAACTTGCAGCACCTCCCCTCAAATGTGTTAGTACCTCTGTCAGAATGCAAAGTTTTCACATAATTAATGTGTAGGATTAGTTAACGTTGCCTGTAGAAAGCAGGACCCACTGTTACGCGTAACGACGCACGCCTCTTGGTGTGATGACGGGGAGCGCTAGGCGTGACCCCGCCGCTGATTTAATAAGCTTCACCGCTCCCGGCTAATAGGCTAGCAGCTGCAAGCTGGTTAACATCATCCCCTTTTTCCCAGTCTCAGCTAGATCCCAAGGCAACAATCACCGGCAGAACACTATCGCTCGGAATTATTTTCTCATCTCCGAGTTAATCGTTGAGGGAATTAGCCCGATCTTACTACTGAGCCTGTAAAGAGAGAAGAAGCAGAAATGAAAGATTTCTTTTTCTTTTTTTAAACCGAATCCCGATTCCCTTGCATTGCACGGTAAAACTCCCGTTACATTAAAGCGATGAAACTAATGTAAAGTTTGGATCTGTGACTTTAGCCACAGGTGTTGACACACTTGAGATTTTCAGTGTTTTACATCATCTTGCAGAACCTAGGACAGGTTTGACAAGTCTGCTCTGCCAGAGGCGATAGTATTGTTTTTTTTTTTGTTATAGGAAAAATATGAAGGCACCGTCTGTCATTACAGGAACGGCACACTGCAGCTTGTGCGTTTTGGCCGTCATTATTAGTTCTGACCCAGATTCCCTGCGAATCTGGTGGGGGGGGGGACTTGGTTGGAGACAGACACAGTACAGGACCTGGGCCTATCATGCAGAATCAGCCTGGTTAGTGTGTGACAATGTCAGTGTAATTGTGAAGGCAAGGACGGTACAAACTGCAAGAGAGAAACTGCAAGCCTGCTTCCTACAGAACAATAACTTGGGAAATGTGCTCAAATGTACGGCGAGTACTTTATGGGTTCGTGTAAAAGAAAGTTTGGGCTTCACGACTATTTAAATGGGTCCATCCAGCAGAACGACTTTAGCTGCTAACCCAAGCTGCCTCTTTTAATTAGTCTGATTACATCATTTGATGAGCATTTCCAGCGTTATCAATGTGATATTTAGACTCATATTGGCAAACAAATCGCCTCAGAACTCGAGCTCATCGTCAAAGACTCGTTTCGCGTATCTTTTTGTGTGACTTGGGTTGAATATACACAGATATTCAAAATTCGTATATTCATTTACAAGCCACAAATGCATCGCATTTTATCAGCGTCACGGATGCAACATGAAACGCACCTTTGCACGGAATTGCCTCAATCTTTTATCCGAATATGAGGCGTATCTCGCCTGTAGTTTTGGACACGTGTTGCGTTAGGTGCAGTGATTTACGGCGAGACCTAAAGCTTCCTTTTGACAATTCGGGAGCCTGTTGACGTCATTTACGACACATCGCATTAGATCAACGCGCGGGAAGGCCGTCTTCAGAACGCCGTTGAAACACAGCCGGCGAAACGGCAAAACTCAAAGCGGAATGCGGATGAGGCACAAAGAGCAGCAGCTCCTCAAATGAAGAGCAGCGGGCAAACTGTGCAGGTTAAGAGAATGCCGTTATTGTAATGATCTGTAAGCTGTTGCCGTTGCATATTTCTGGATCCTTCCGGCACATTCCTACTAGTGTTTTGCGTGTTGCCTTTCATTGTCTTCCTTCTTCATCTTCTTACCCACCCACGCAGCCGTTGCGTAACCCTGAGGCCTCCGGGTTCCATCATAATGCTACAGCAAAAGGAAAGACAGGGAGGTAATTGTATCTGAACTGCCCCCCCCCCCACACTCACTCACTCACTCACACTCACACACACACACCTCTCTCCCCTTGTGTTTTAGACATGGTGCTTTCTGAGGAGCCTGAGGAGTGACCATGACCAAAGCAATTATGATTATTTTATCTTGAAAAATATTCATCAATCCATCTTCCAAATGCTTACTCCGGTCAGGATTGAGGAGAGAGACGGGGGACCTGGAGTCAATCCCAGGCACCGCAGGAAGGAAGGGTAATTGACCTCTCCCCAAAAATATAATGAATAAATTGAAAACGTATTTATTTTCTTTTGGTAAAATGCACTAGCGAGTCGGAAGCCCAGCACGTGGTCATGTGACCTCCCACAACCGCATCTCATTCGCCATATGGCGTTTGATTCGCTAGCAACGCAATCCCGGAGCAGCTCACCGCGGCTGACGTTGGCGGTGAGGAAGAGTATGAGCCGGCCACGAATGGCTCAAGCTCGCATCGAGCCACATGCTAACCTCTGACACCCTGCCCCCCGCCCCCCCCAGCACACCCGCTGCACGCAGCCTGCGCCGCGTATAAATAACTGAAGACTGCAGCCTGTTTCTGGTACTCCATACCACCCCTGCCCAGCTACTGCGTACACGGCCGCTTTATTTGACAAATAATCCGTAATACTTCCATAATTCTTAACGCCTCTTACAGACAGCGCAGTCATTGCACTAGAAAACCTCAGTCCTGGCTTCTGAGGTTTAAAAAAGAGGGGAGGGGAGGGGAGGGGAGGAATTGAGAAAAAAAACATATGCAGAGCTGGCCTGCCAGGGCAGTAGGCCAAGGTAGATGAGGAAATACCATACATAGCCCTAAGGAAGCCGGCAGCCCGGACAGGAAGCTCCTTATATGGCCATAGAAGTTCTTAACTGGCTTGCCCGGCTGATATTTTCCCGCACTGGTTGGCTCTCCGAGCGGGATCACGGGGAGAGCGAGCGCTGTAGGGAGATCGCAGAGGCAAGCAGGCCGGCGCTGATCTTCAGCTCCGCTCCCAGAGCCCAGAGCCATGTCACAGCTGGGGCCCGCGGCAGCCAGTCAAGGCGGAGCTGAGCCACAGTTGCCGGTGGAAACGCCCCTGATGGCTGGCGACAGCGAGGTCCCCTTCCCTTCGCGGGCTTCGGAAGGTAAAGCAGAAGCACTGGGCATGTGCCTGAGCTCTCGTGCGCGTGTCTGCGTGTGCCCGTGCGTGGGCATAAATGACAACAACAGGTGTAAACAGAATTACTGAAGCACGTGATCAGTGTGTAAAGGAAAAAGGCATTTTCATTCCTGAATAAATAATATTTCCAAAATGACGCTACCCTAATGACTACGATCAAGGGCATTGCTAGGGCTGCCCCTTCCCAAACAAATGCACACTAAAAAGTGTTAAATAGTGTTTTCTCATTTTTCATTCAAATCAGACCCTCTCCTGTCTATCAGCACATTTCAAGCCCTTTTTCATCATTTAAGCTTTACGCCTTAAAAACATAAAGAAGATGGAATATATATAGAGCACATGAATAAATAAGCTATTAGAATCCATCATCTCCACACCTTTTCCACATTCCCTCCGCATGCTCCTGCCCGGCCACCAAGCTGTAGGTCACGGACCATCTGCGGATGATCAGGACGCTGCTTTGGGCCGGTATTACCTGCCAAGTCGCACGACTTTCCCACAAGATGTCCACTTTCATAAGCTTTCAACTTCCTCGGCCACAGAGCCCCTTTTCTCATGTATTCGTCAGCGCAGGAGGTCATTGCAGTGATGTTTTTCGTGCTGGATGTTTACATCCGCTTTATGAGAAAAGCCTGTACGAAACTCGCTTGGCGATACTGTAACCGGCAGTGTGCAACTCGCAGAAGAACTTTTGGATGTCGAGCATGTGCTCCATGTTTGACGGGTTTATTGTTTCAGTGACAACTAAGGCCCACAACCCAGGTAACAAATGATTTCAGCCACTGGAGCAGCATCTGGTTTAACTTTTTATGCCTGGTATCTGTATGTCTAAATTCTTTAATAACACCCCCAAATAAAATAAATACCAGACACCAGCCTTCTTCAAATTTCCTCAAGCTCTTGTTAAATTTCTGAATTCATCACGATCGCCCGGGTAACAGACCGGGCAGTGAAAACATCGCTCCCAAAATGCATTTCTATTAAACAGTAAATTCTCTCATAACCATGGTCTATTTGTGTGTTTTTAACGAACAGATGAACCAACATGCTTCCAAATGCTTCTCAGCTTCGAGTTGGAGGCCCAGTCGTTGCAACATAAATCCCAGCTGTGGGCTGTATTTAAGATTTGCAAGTAATATGCTAACAGAGGTACTTTATTTGTTAGTTTCTTATTTCACAAGATAATAACTTTCGAGCAACAGTAAAAATAAGTTGTCCCTTGATTTTCTGGCATAATTTACCAACATTGTACTGTGCTCATAAATGTACACATGAGAATGATCTAGTTTACCAAACTGTCACTCCCACTGTTACAATAACAACTTCTGTATAACATAGATCTGTTATTCATCATCCTTTAAATTTAGCATCTCCCGGTTTTATCTGCTGTTATATGAACATGATAAGAAGCCCGTTCGCATTCTAATTACACCCACTTGTAGCATGGAAAAAGCTTGCTAACTATTTCTATGTCATGTCTATAACAATCTATGAAAACATTCATAACACATTATAATGCATTCATGAAGCATTATAAACATGGCTATAAATATTTTTAAAGAGGTATAAGACATTATAGTCATGCTTATTATGCATTATGAATGCTTTATGAAGCTCTCATCTATAATGCACTATATATACCATCATAATGCAGTACAAAGCATCCTTAATTCTTATACCGACCATTATAATGCATTATGAAGGTATCAATGAAGGAACTTTATTGGAGGTTATGAGGTATTATAATCAACACTATAATGCCTTATGACTGTCAATAGAAGATGCTGTAATGCTTCATTGATTCTTATACTGGCCATTATAATGCATTATGAAGGTATCATCGTGCATTATACATAGATGACAGCTTGAATTGTCACCAAATGTTCCACTAACATGCCCTGCAAACACTGCATGGGTTGTACAGGATGAAGCCGTTTTACAGTCTCTGCCCTGTTTGCCGAACTGAAGTGTACCTGGAAAATTAAACAATGCCAGCAACAGAACTTCATAAAGTAGCAGTGTTTATTCAGGTGTGGCTTTCCAGAAGATTCTTTACTCCTGAGGTCACTGCCCAGTGGCTAGGAGATGCGGCCTACAGCACTTGTCTTGACTGTTTCTCTTTGAGCACTTGTAACTAACAATACAAGCCAATATAGTGAAACACTTGCTTCTCTGCATGCTCCACACCTCCCACCCGCGTCTCCTAAATTTGATATCTCTACAATTCTCTCATTCTGTGGGTGGTTAGGAGGAAAATCAACAGTAAAAACTGCACCTGTTTTGGAGAGGAACACCCCTTCTGCAGATACTATGAGAGCCTGAGGCGGCCTGGTTTGACTGGGATCACATACTGGAAATGTCACCGGTGACAGTCGAGATTTCTTGGGCCATAAAAGAAGTCAAAACAATTTTACGTCTCATGTTCGGTTCTGAAACTTCTCAGCCTTCATGAGTCCCTTAGCCCTTAACTTGTCTTCCTCTGGTTTGCATAGGACTTTTAGGGTCATTCTTTGAGCTGATAACGGAGTAGAAACACACTCAGATATACAAACTGGAACCAATCAGGAAACTTTGGAAAGTCCTCAGTAATCCACAGGATAACAGACATGCTTTCTTCATATGGTTCCCCAATGAATACGGCAAGAATGAGTAGCCCAAAACTGCCCCAAAAGCTCCCTGGATAGCATGGATAAAGGTCCAGTTTACTAAAAGAGCTTCCACACTAGCCGAAGACACACACATAACAGATCGACACAGAGAGGAGAAAGAGGTAGTTTTTAAAGTAGCAGCTGTATAAAAACACCTTGCTCAGAAGCGATTAAGAACAGGGCTGCGAAATATTTGCAGGGAACAGTCTCTAAAGACCATGGACTCTCCAAACATTTTAAAAATGAGATGGTGCTTTGTTTGTCATTTACACAAGTATGAGAACAGGTTCATTGGAATTCTTTACCTTTTCCCGATATTCCATCATCTCTCTTTAGAAAAATGCCTGAGAGCTGTCACAATCTGCTCCACCCTGCCGTGTCCTATTCCTCTGAGCACCAGCAGATGGCGCCGCTGGTCCCCCCTGCACCTTCCTACCCTGCCTGGCCTGTAGTATTAACTGCCCACACCTGTCCCTCGTTACCCCTCGTTAGTTGTGTATATAAATGCCTCCCTGTCCTGTGTTCTCCAGTCTGGTCATTATCCCCTGTTTTTGTCTTGACTGTGTCCCATCCTTTGCTTGCTTGGTCCGTAAATAAAGTTCTGCAACAGGGCTGAATTACAAAGAGCTGGGTCGTCCTGTCTTGCTGTCCACACCCGCTGATATAAAAACAATGAAGTGCAGGGTAAAGCCATTTATCTGGCTTAGGTTAAGGGCCTCACTCACCGGAGACGTGACTCTTCTTCCAAGGAGGGGACCTTGAACTGGTGTCCTTCTGATCCCACTGATCCACACAGCACCCACCGCAGCCCAAGAACAAAACTCAAGCTGAGATTTATTACAGGTTTATTATAGGTTCCCAGGCACGATGAATAGGTGAGTGGGTGCTACGACACAGCAATGCATCGGAGTAGGAAGCTGGGATCCACCTGGGGGCTCCGGGAACGAGAGCTGCCGCAGGGCAATGGGCCAGCCGGCTCGACAGCCGGGAGCCACGGCGGAGCACATGGAGAGTGGGCCGCAAAGTTATGTCGCTCGCTTGTTGGTGCGGGAGCCCGAGTGGCACGGGTGCGGCCCCAGACCGCTTTATGGATGCCACAGCTGGAGTGTATAATACGGCGACTCCCCACTGAAATGTGCGTTAAAACACCCATTTATCACTCACTACTCAGTTTCCTGGTGGGTTTCTTTGGAGGGACAGCTGCGATGGCCCTACTGGCACCAGGTCGGTCACCTTCTGGGTGAGGAGACCAAGAATGGGCTAGTGTTCCCGCATAATAGCAACAGGTAGCTAGGTACGGGGCGAATCTAGATTTTTGTTAAGGCGGGGGGCCAACTGATGGGCTATAATTCAAACAGAGGGGCCAACTTTATCATTAGCCAATGATATGTTTTGAATCCGTGACTGACAGGGGAATCGGCCAATCAGCTTCCAGCTGGAGTTGGTGGCCCTGCCCCTTTATAGCCCCTGCACAGGAAGCATAGCGAATCACTCCAGTAAAACATCTGAATGTAAAAATTGGTAAAAAATTAGTCACTGGAAAGTCTAAATATGTGTGTCAGCAAACCAGCAAAGTGACATCAGCACTGGCTGTCACTGGATCTTTATTAACCGGAGAGAGGTAATAACCAGGCTTGTGTACCTCCGTTAGTCTGCATACGGCGAAGGAAGCTCCTCTTATTTCCCTTCAAGCAAAATCTGGGATGCAGGTGGAGAAGCATTTCATGAGTGTGTGTGTGGCAAAGAAAACTTGGAACTTGAGTAGCATAGCAGATTTCTTCAGAAACGTTCACAGCACAGCTGATGATGTACACCATGCTACCACCTTCTTTACAGTGTATTTGGCCATGTAATCTTTTCTCATATCATTGTACTTCATTTGCGTACAGGTAAATTCCAGAATAAAAGAAAGTGAGCATAGATGTACTATATGGACAAAAGTACTGAATTTGACTGGCCCGCACCGAGTCCTGAGCTCAACCCCATCAAACACCTTTGGGATGAACTAGAACAGAGATCGCGAACCAGGCCTTCACATCCAACATCAGTGCCTGATCTCACAAATGCTCTTCCAGACGAATGGGTAAAAATTCCCATAGACACACTCTAAAATCTTGTGGAAAGCCTTCCCAGAAGAGTGGCAACTGTTATAGCTGCAAAGGTGGAGGGGGACCAGCTCCATACTGATGCCTATGAGTTTACAATGTGATGTCATAAAAGTTCCTGTGGGTGTAATGGCCAGGTGTCCCAATACTTTTGTCCAAATAGTGTACAAATCACTCCACAAGCCCCCAGAATAGATGTCATGAAGCCTTAGAATACTGTCTAGAACTCTGTACTTCCAGAAAAATTCCATTTTATGTTTTGTTGCTGGCAGAAAAAGGTGACGGCTATAGGACCCCCCATTGGTCTTAAAACCAGCTGGTGAATTGGTTGGTAAGGCATAATTTAGATGATTTTCACATTCAATAAGTCATCCCTTAATCCTCAGTAACCTCTGTGGATGGAATATTGAAAATTTAGAACTTGCATTAATATAGAAATGCTTCACCACAGGATGAATACAATGTCTCAGAATCGCTGTGTACCTATTTACCGGGTCTTCAGAGGAGTCGTTTGGATTTAAACCATGTCAGAAAAATGTCGCCCACGTTGTATCAGAGTCAGAAAACGCCTTCTTCATCGGAAATAAGCCGTCGGGCCTGCAGATTGTACTGTTCGCTTGACACGCTCTCGTACGCTTGTTGAGGACAGGGTGATGGATGACTGATCTGACCACATGACTCAGGAAACCATGGCGTGTGATCCTCGCACCACCTGGCTCATAAACATGCACTTCAGGTCTGCTATTGTGAAGGTCTTGACAGACTCTATCTGATGAAACTGCTGATCACTTGATGATAACGTTTTTGTGAGGGCATGTGGGGGGAGAGGAAGATAAACATCACCATTAAGGATTGTGCCATTTCTGCCTCAGTCGCCATTGTAAAAATGGAATTTTGTTAATAAGAAAAAGATATTGATTTGACAGAAAATTCCATCATCTTACATTACTGCTTTAGTGATAATGGACTGGACCACGTAAGGACATTATCTCACTTGCCAATAGCTATGAAGGCATCATTTAACCACTTGCTTATAATGTATAATTCTCAACAAGTGGGGCAATGTGCTGAAAAACACAAAAGTCATTGGTTCAAATCCCTGAGAATGCACGTAAAAAAAACCTGGAAAAGCAGGATTTCTTGCTTAACCAGATAACTTTTAATGTCGTATTTAAGGTAGTCTGTGCTAAATGTAAGTGAACGAAGATAAAGTCCATTTAGAGCAGACTACCTTAAATCCAAGAAGTTATCCGGCTAAGCAAGAAATCTCACTTGGTGGAACACGCCCCAGAACTGAGGGTCAGAATGATGCCCCTGGTCCTCATGTTTTCTGGGGGTACGAAAATCTGCAGTTTGCTGAATCGGCGCTTGTTATCTATCCACTTCTTAACACTGGATGGCGTCACATGAGGCCCAGAGTATATCCCTGGCAGTATAGGGCACCCTGGACAGGGTGACAAATGGTTACGCATATCATCGCTGTTCAATGAAAAACCTGTATCTCCTAAAATCCATTATTTCAGGAGGCTGCAAAAAACCTGAAGCTAATTTACAAAATAAACCAAAAACAACAGGAGAGGCACTCTTACCACCAGCCAACGGTTTCATGTTGTAAAGGGACTAAAGTGGACTGTTGTCAGAGAGATGAATAAGTCAGTGTCAACAAGATACAAACTAATCTCGCTTTATATTCGCAATTAACAATTATGTTAATTTGCTAGCTATTTAGCTATCAGTGTTATGTTGCAAAAAAAAAGAACGAAGTAATTTAGTCTACACAAACGACCATCATGAAGGCAAATGTTAAGTAGTACAAGCAACAATATTAGTTAAATAGATGACTTTATGTAACATTTTTTTCATTGGTTAGTTAGATGTCCGACTCTATCAGTGGACTGATAGGAGAATGGACATATTCCATCTATAATTTTTAAAAAATCACGGTCGTCAAATAGATAACATGCAGTTTTCCTTGGACGGGGACAATATTCAAATAGGTGCTTGTTTATTGATGTATTTGTATGCTGTATGATGCGCTAATGTGCATTATGACAATTTATAATGATTTATGCACATGAAGTTTGTTATTCGATATGCAGAGGTCACACGGAGCCTGCAACAGGCCTGAAAGTGCAGCAGGACGAAGTTCCCGGTGAGCGGAAGGCATCGTGCCTTGCAGCAGGTTAAGGCAGCACATTGCAAGCTCACGCTGTTGACATTTCAGTAATTGCTTTCCCTTCAGAAGGTATGGACACCTTTTGGGGGAGTTCAGAAGTCATCAGGAATCTCATCTGTCGGCGATTCCTGGGTCAGCGGCTTAAGGTGTCTTTTAATATGTTAGCGATGTCACACGTTCATGCATCGGTCGTGAAAATCGCTTAACGAATCAACTAATTTAGTCACATTCCTGAGTTTCAGGCCGTTGCTCGATTTTCCTTTGGTGCTGCTACAGATTTCTTGCTGTGGAGACACATACCGGCTGTACGAGGTCATAACTGCTTAAACTTGGAAAGTTTACCGTTGGCAACACAGCAGCGATAGTTTTTAAAGGCGTGGGAAACAGTGCATTAGAAAAAAAGGCCAATAGTTTGGGTGAGATGCTACCTGTTCTATATACAGCTCTGGAAAAAAGTTAAGAGTTTTTAAAATATCTGCATTTTTAATTCCTGGTTTGATCCTGGTTCTGCTGACAGAAGGCTACGCTGCGAGTCCGGCTGCTTCCAGGTTCACAGTTTCTAAGATAGTGAAGCAGGAGACACTGACCAAAAACCAGCCAGGTAGAGGGCAGAACTTTCTAATGCCAGGGATGACCGTCAACTTATCCGGCAGTGCCTCATAAATCAGAGGATGACATCAAGTGACC
>JAODLD010000054.1:5614509-5635692 GCA_026781065.1 Mormyrops boulengeri | reverse complement strand
GGTTCTACACCAACATGAAGATCATTTAAGCATCATTTTCTTTGGCTGCCTAAGACTTCTGCACAGTACTGTATATAGAGAGAATAAAAAAAATTAAGTTGATGCCACCAATACCACTCTCTATGGTGTATGTCAATGTATCAGTGTCTCAATAGTCCAGTTATATAATGTTGGCATAATTTTAAAACTTGATCAGTTACCATTATGACCACAGAAACAGACCCAAAGCTGTTTGCATCCTACATTCAGTTGTCTTGCCTTTTTCAGTTATTATTCTATTTACTGTCTTTTGTATTCCTGTCTTGATTATGTGTTTAATTGTTTACCTCACGCACCAAAACAAATTCCTGGTTCTGATTCTGCATTCTGAATTCTGATTCTGCATTCTGAATTCTGATTCTGCATTCTGAATTCTGATTCTGGATTCTGATTCTGAAACATAAAGCAAAGTAATGAGCAGCTGGTAAGGTACAGCAGCACGGAAAGGAAGGACTGATTTGGGGGCAGACCTGTACAGGAACGAAATGAGGCTGTGTGTATCCATACACTCCACCTGCCAAGATCTGTTTGCTTGCCCGTAGACATCACAGCATCTGAAATATAGAACAGCATGTTCTGGAATCCTTCTTGGGGAGATCGTTTTGAAATAGCTCAGGACCTCACTATTGAGGTGCAGTGGCATGTCTGTGTAAAAAGTACGCATTCTTTTGGACCACAAATGAAACGAAATCCCAGCTCTGTATCAACTAAGAAGGACATTCTGTTCATGTCCGAGGCCAGGGATCACTTAATGGGTCATAACAGCCTCGGTTAAAATATTTAATGCATGAATACAACAAGGACTCTGGTAATTTAACACAGAAGTTTTGGGCAATGGCTAGTTTTTCATCTACAGCTATGAAAATGCAGCCTCATTACTGAATCTCTTTAATGCCAAATGGTGATCTGAGTTCAATTTAAAATGTAACATTTTCAGTATGACTTCAATTTAATGCCTGTTTCTATAAGATACTTCATTTGTGCAGAACATGTACTGCAATGCAGAAAGTAATAACTTGATTTTTAAATAGAATCTTTCAAAATTTCATTTTATATTTAATTTTATTATAAAGAAAATGTAAATCGGAAGAAATCAGTGACAAGTGAAGATATTTTATGCATACTTTATTAATATTTCTTCTCTGAAGGGAGAATTCTTAACAGCAACTGACCCATCTGTGAAAGCGCATTCAATGTGTTTTGAAGCCAAAACAGTCACTTTATTTAGCAAACACAATTACAAAATAGAAATTACCACAAAATAATGAGTTGCATGTAAAACACATTTTAAAAATTATGCCTACTCAGTAGGTAAGTATGTACAACATTCCAACCCTGAAGATAATTACATTTCTGATACAAAAATATAGGTATGAAATTTCCTTTTTTGGTTACATTCTAGTTGTGAAATTGAGACCTCAAGTATTGTCTAATTGCCCCTTAAAATCCAACGTACGTAATAGTATCCTTTCAGATGCATTAAATCTTTTCACGTACTTTAAATTGTTACGTTTAACAGCCAGAGTGGTATTTTAGAAGGCACCAAAACTGTAAGTTTCTCTTTCAAACAGATCATTTCTCTTTTTAACATAATGCCTAATCATGTGAAGAATGGGGAGAGATTGAACCTGTCATATTTACAAAAAAGAGAAAATAAAATGACAACAATTCTCGCACATGCTCGTTGTAGACAGACCTGAAATGAATCGCGACAGGGAAGAAATATTCATAAGCTACGTGTCAGCTAACTCTGAATAGTACAATGTAAATATGCGAAAACATTTCACATTGACAGTACCGACGGACGTAAAGCAAAAACATGGCACATTTACGACATACGTACACCTTATGTATATCGCAGAAGTCTATAAATGCGTATCTGCTTAATTGTCCTTGAGTTGGGGATGCTAAGCAGACAGAGAAACAGGGAAGCCAAGAATCTCTCAATCTTTTTGTCTTTAGAAAGTCTAATTTGCGTAAGGAGTGGAGAGGTCTCCTTTTGTCGTATTTGTGTTTGAAGACGAGGGATGAGTCGGGCAAGAACAAAAAAGTGCTTTTCCAGGTCTTTTTTCGTCATTTTGTCCAGAAATGAGAGTCCTGTAGTCTGAAGACCTCAGCAGATGTCAGTTGTTCTTGGGGAGATGGTGGACTGGCCATCGGGGCTGGTGACAGGGGGGCTGTACAGGGCGGTAGGGAGGGTGGAGGGGAATGTGGCGGCTACTTGGGTGGAAAACGTGCCGGATGGGTAGGCGGTGGCAGCAGACTGGGTCGGATAGGAGCTGTGTACTGGCGAAGCATAGCAGGAGGGTACTGGGGAGGGGTAAGAGGAGACTGGGGAGGGGTAAGATGTGACAGGGGAGGGGTAGCTGGATGCAGGCGAGGGCATGGAGACGGGGCCCGCCACCTTCTCCACCTTCTTCTCCTTCTGCCGCAGGTGGATCTTGGTGTGCCTCTTGCGCTCGTCGCTGCGGGCGAACTTGCGGCCGCAGACGTCGCAGGCGAAGGGCTTCTCGCCGGTGTGCGTGCGTATGTGCGTGGTCAGGTGGTCGCTGCGGCTGAAGTTGCGCATGCAGATGCGGCACTGGAAGGGCTTCTGGCCCGTGTGGATGCGGATGTGGCGCGTCAGCTCATCCGAACGGGAGAAGCGGCGACTGCAGCTCTCCACGGGGCAGGCGTATGGGCGCTCGTGGGGCGGCGTCTTGCTGGTGCGGTTGGGGTACTTACGGACCTGCCGGGGCTTGGTTAGCTGCGACTGTTCCACGCACTTTAAGTCCTGTGATCCTGTCTGGGAGGCGAATGCCCGAATGGTGGACAGGGGCGTGAGACAGAGCTGTCCTGATTGCGACTGGAAGGGCTTTTGGTCAGGGGGCACCAGACTGGAGTCGGTCTGTTGTTGGGAGAAGAGATAGTCAGGGATAATGGGGACCGGGAAGCTGGAGGTCTTCCCGCCTGCGTAGGCTGGGGGCGGATATGGGATGGCACAGCCTGTGGGGCTTGGGAATGCCTGGCTATGCTCCGGAAGAAGGTTGGAGTTGCTGGCGGCCTGGGTGGGCGCGGCAGAGTAGATGGGGTTGGATTCGCCATGGTGGGCGGAGCAGCTCATGTTGGCCTGGCAGGAGGAGCTGACCGAGGAGGTGGACGAGGAGGGAGCAGAGGGGTTGGAGATCCCCATCAGGCCACTGACCAGGCTGAGGAGGGGCTCGGGGCAGAAGCTGCCCCCGCAGGTGGTTGTGGGTTCGAGGGTGAAGTGTCCTGTGTAGGAGAGTGGGGGCAGGCGCTGGCTGGGGTAGCTCGGCTCCACAAAGGACTTCTCATAGCTGACTGGGATATCTGGCAGTGTATCTGCAAGGGGTTTACAAAAAAAGGGGGAGTTAATAACGATCGGCAGTGGGTCCAGCTCCACGCCACTCAGAACTCAAGCCAGTGTGGAGGAGAATCCAGCTGGCAGAAATTCCTAAGCCGTCCTGAGACTGTCGGACACAACATTGGAACATCCCCCCCGCTCAGTCCATCCCAGAGCAGCCTGGGGTCTAACGCATCACACCTGTCCTGACTTTCTGCTGCCTAAGCGCTCTGAGTAATCAAAGCTGCATGCCTGCCCTTTACTTACTGCTCTGAATAAATGCAAGATCAACATTTAGACCCCAGCACATTCCGCGTATCATTAATACCATTTGGTGTACTTGTCTACAAATTAATTACAAGAATGATAAGCTGCTGAGACCTTTTTAAAAACCGAGATTTGCATAAAAATGACTGGGCTCGCGTTTTAGAAACATCACTTTTGCGTGATTCCTTTCATAAAGTTAAGAGGCTGATCTTACCTCCAGCCAGGTGGTCATACTGCTCTCCCGGATCCCCGGTCCCAAACCCAGCACCTTCTGGTGCGGAGGCAGCGAGGAAGGGTGTCCCGGCAGAGTGGAGAAGCATGATGTCTTCCAGCTTGGGGTAGCTATCCATGGGTGACTGAGGAAAGCTCAGGGGCTCTGAGATCTGGAGCGTGGGTAGAAGCATCTTAGTTTTAGCAGCGCACATTCTTCAGGAAGCTGCTGCCGTGGATGAGAAGCAGTGGGGAAACACCACCACGCCTTCCAGAAGATGCTGCCTCTCTCTCTCTCTCTATCTGCTGCTGCAAGGCAACACCTCTGCAGGATATCCAGGGCACTCTGGATCTCAGCCTTTTTTTCTGCTCTTCTTAAGAAGCAAAAAATAAAAACAAAAAACTAGTTCAATAATCAGATGAGTCAAGCTTGTTATCTCCAGAATAATACGATGCAACGGTTAATTAGTTGTAACCATTTGTTGTTGTTTACGTTTTAAAATTTAGAAACTTTTTTTCACTTGTGTATTTCTGTGCTTTTTTTTCGGAGGGAGACCGAAATATGGCTTTAAGTCACTGTTTCTATCGCCCTGCTTCTAATGTTTCTATTAGGCGCTCTGGGCTCTTTCACGTTTCAGAGGATCCCCACTCCTTTATATAGGCTCTCCTGCCGTGACGTAGATGTCCGTATTTGGACTGGAGGAAGCCCATATTTAGGCACTGCGGTGGAAGACACACTGAGCTTGCCAAGCGGAATACGGAGAGCGGTGATACCGTAAACAGAGGAATTGCAGCGCACGAATATAAATGTACGTGGTTTACACTTTGGTTGAGGATACCGACACACAAATGGCACATTATCAGTGAGTTCTCAAGCGGCGGGCTCGGCTGAACGCAAATTTCTCTTTTGTAGAAGCACTGTATTTTGGCGGAAGCCCTAGCGCCGGAGCGCCATATAAGGTCATGCCTAGACCGGGCTTCCGGTGGGCCGCCACTTCCTTGCCCTTATTTGGAGTTTCCTGAGATGGTGCTGATCAGAGCTTGGCAGTGAATGAGAGACCGAGGCGCAACTGAAGGCCTGCGCTCAAGGGGAATTACAAATGTCAGCATTCTGCTTCTCACTTTCAAAAGAGCTGGCGACCAATATTGACAGGCCTTTTAAACTATTTACAACTTTCAGTTCATTTTGATTTTATTTAGAATAATGCAAAATATATATATATTTATAATAAATAAGAACAATGTAGCAAAAACTCATTTCGTAATTTTCTCCAACACATATTTTTACTGTATAGTTCCAAATTTACAATTTACATATTTGTGTATATTTTTATTATATATTATTAAAAGACAACAGTCACAGCAACATCAATAATAATAATAATAATAATAATAATAATAATAATAATAATAGAAAGAAGAATAATAATACTTGTTTTTGTATGTATGCTTTTTGTCACCCTCTGCATGTCAGCCACGATGGCAGTGAGTACAGAAAGACGCGATACCAAGCTGCAATTCTAGCACGCAAGCATGAAGCACAGTATGTAAAACTGAACGACTCTTCGGGGATATCGGATGCATTTGGTCCCCTTTGCCACTGCTGGAACCAGCAGATGCTAACGAGACCCACTTCTCACAGGGATGAAACTGAGAAATCCATTGGTGCGCTATCGTATATACTGTATAACAAACTGGAAGCCCCTGTTGCTTACTCAGTGCTGACACACGGACATTTATTGGCCGCCGATTCTCACCTTCAACAGCACCATAAATATAACGTAAAAATCGTAAATTCATAGCAATTCGATGCGGCAAATGTTTATTATAAATATTCTTCCCCCAATATAACTCACCAAAAATATTCACATACCTTAAAACGTACTCAGACAAAGTACTGCATGGCCTTCTAAATTAATCTCACAAAAAAGCGGCAGCCGAAAGATTGACTCGGTTCTGTTCAGTTCGGTCTTAATTAGCGGCGTTGTGCGACTGAGGACCAGAGAAAGTAAGCAACTTGCGTTTTCATCAGTTTGCAGTTTTTGGGTCGGCTATCCTACGTGGTCCTCTCGAAGTCTGGAGATGGACAGCAGAACAAACGGCGGATTTGCCTACTCCCTCCCTGCATGCCGCTGCAAACCTACGGCTCTGCCCGCTCACCCGGACTTATTAGAGAATTGTGAGTCACACGTGGTTTGAAGTGATGACTGAGCGTCCGATGTGCTGGACGGAGCTCGGATTGATCTTCCGGGGAATACCGCTCCGGTGCACGGCTCACCTGCCCTAATGAGGCAGGCTGGATGGCTGCGGCGTCCTGTCACGCCGCCGTTTTGCCGATCGGCCCGAAACACAAACGCTGTTGATCGACTCAGGCGGTTCACAGCTGCGGCACAATGTTAGAAAGTCCTATTTACTGCAGGGCATTGCCATGAAATAAAATACAAAATATATTAGGTATTCGATAACAGGGTACTGGGCAAATTGATTACTAAAAATATTACCGTGAACACAATGCAATATCTTTCCAGTGTCACTCCCAAAATGCTCTGTAACTGGAACTCTGCTGCGACACATTAATCCACTGACAAATTTTAGATGGGTAACAGGACAGATTTATTTATTTATTTTTTGACAAATACAGCTGGTTCTCTAGTCAGTTTAACCCCCTTTACATTTCTATAGAGTTAAAAGAGGTAGAAATAGCATGTTGTTTATTTGTGGGTATAGCAAATCCCACGTTTTAATGTCAGTGTGTGGAGGAGGCGCCGCTATGAAATGACGCTGTAAGTAAGGAGGCCTCCCATAGTTCAAAGTGAATTCTGCAGATTTTGCGGAGCTGCATCTTTTGCGGCCAAGAGCTGGTTATCCCTGAGCAGTCTCAGCCTGTCAATGCGCATCTTAATCCATGCATCCTACGCAGCGAGCCACAAAGTGGAGTTCCCCTGCTGTGCGACTTATCTCTGCACCCTTATTTATAAGCAGGACCTGCCCCCCCCCATCTCTCTCAGCAGCTGATATGTAATTAAGCTTCACCCCCCCCCAGTCAAGTCGAATCACACCGGTCGCGAGTCTGCTTGTGTAACACCAGGTTCTAATGGCATCACTCGCCACGGCAACCAGCCTCCCACAACACCGTTCTGGAGTTTGCGGTTCTGCCGCTGACATTATCCCACCGGTGCATGAAGGCCCCCCAGGACCAGAATGTGAGGCAATACATGAAATCTGGAAAGGTAATGTGCTAGCCTTTGTACGAGCAGTGCAGGAATTCAAGTGGGGAATTTGCAGCATAGCTACTCTTTCCAGGTGACGTTCCCTTGTATGGCTGTGCTGTAGGCCATAGCTGTCAGTCATCGCATTTCAAGGTGGAGTCAAGGTTGAGAATATATATGCAGAGATTCTGCTCGTCGCCACAACACCTTTCATGTGGTCGCTCACATCAGACAGTGAGGACAGATGTTCTACTGTGTCCAGAAACCTAACAGGACTCCCAGATGCTGATCATTCCATTTTTATATACAGACTGAAGCCAGTGACCTTTGACCTCAGGTACTAAGGTCTGTACTGCATCGCCTCAGTCAGACCCTATTCTTCCTCCCAGTGTGATTTCCAGAGGAGGAACTCATGGATGGCATCTCTCTGTGTTCTAAGAGCAAATAAATACATTTCCACCTCAGTTCAAATTATTTAGATAATATTACCCAACATTTAGCAGCATGACCCTTGAGATTGTCTATTTAGCTAGAGTTATACAGTACTGTCATACTGTCACAGCATGCAGGACGAAGGACTCAGAGGCACTCGGTGAACAAAAAAGGGGTTTTATTTAACTGAACGGGAGCAGGGAAGCAAGCAAGACCACAAGGGGTCAAAACGAGAAGGCGAGTACAGGGAAGGACATGGGCAGACAGGAGGAGCGACATCGGTGACCAGACGGGGACTGAAAGACAAACAGGTGCTTAAATACAGGGACTAACAAGATGCAACAAGCAACAAGATGTACCACATCAGGGAGGAGACAGGATGGTCAGGCAGACACGATGGGCAGGACGTAGAGTCTCTAAATTGCCCATAGAGAATGTTTGGGTGGGCATATATGGGACCTGTGATGGACTGACATCCCATGCAGAGTGTGTCTGCACTGCTGGGGGTAGGCTCCAGACCCCTTGAGACCTTACCTGGATGGATGGATGGATGGAAGTCATACAGACTCCAGCTTTAGCTCGATTCACTTGCTATTGTAAAATTTCGTTTTGTCCCTTGTTAATATAGTTACACTGTGTTTATTTACATAACTTTGGTTTCGCTTTGATATGACAAACGTAACACCCGTAATTGCCATCCTGCAGTGGCGATCCTCGCCCCATTCCTTCCAGATTCCCCAGACCTCTTTCAGCATCTGATGAAATGGAAATGTGCCTTTTCCAGTATTTTCCCCTCTGATTAGGGCATCGAGGAAACACGCAATGTAGGAGGAAATCTCCGCTGACCCTCTGTAGGTGTAACTTTACTCCACGGCTCAGTCAGGATACTCCATACCCTTTGCTGGCTGATAAAAGACATTTCCAGCAAAGGAAGGGCAGCTTATCGCTTTAAAGTGGCAGTAGGTCACAGTCTGTTTATTTGAGGGCTTCTCGATCTGTGTGCCACACCTTAGGCACTGAGTTTAGAACACGAATAGAAACTGCATTCGTCCATGGTTGTGATGTCTTCGTGGCACAATCGCATGTTAAGCATGCTGTAATGCAACTCAGGTTAGTTTTTGGCAGTGTCTGTCACAGCTGCACCTACCATGAGGAATAGGTTGAATAAAAATGCATAGTAGCCGAAGTTATCCATTGTTGTTAACGTTCTTGTTTCTTCGGAATTTTTTTTTATTTCCACATGGCAGGCCATTTTTGCCTGATTACCATGGGTGAGTTTCCTGAAGTTTTCTTAATGCTGCGTCATTCATACGTTTTATCTTTTAACGTAGATCTTACGAACCATGCAGCGTTAAGAAGGCGTCGGGGAACTCACCCCATGTCCTCTAGAAATAGAAAAGATATGTCTTCTAAAATTTTCCATTTTTCCCACCAAAGGGCTTTTTAACTTTACAAAACACCACTTCCTGGTAATTAGCATTTATGAAATCTAATACTCGAGTCCCCTCCCATTCTTCTGTCCAGCTGGCTTTCATATTCCTAAACAATTCCCAAAGTTAATTAGAGCCAGCTGGGTGCAATAATTTCAGGGATTTCCTGAGGACACACCTCTCCTGGTAGATATTTCATGACAAGAACAAAATGATGTAAATGCACTTCTGCAAAATGCAATTACTGTTCTGGATTGAGCACTGAACAGTGAAGCAGGAAGTGGGTGAAGCGGTGGTTCAGTGGGTGGCGCTGCGTCCGTGTTCCTCTAGGGTTGCGGCTTCTGTCCCAGCTCTGCGATATGTTTGTGTACATGTGGGTACTCCGGCTTCCTCACACACCTCAAAGAGATGCGGTTTCGGTGAAACGGCGTCTCTCAGCCGTCCTTCCTGCTCACGGTATGGTGTCTTGTTTGGGTGAGGAGGCTTGTGTGCCGGGGATAAGCCTGGAAAGCCAGGGTCATCCACAGCAGACCGATCTGAGCAGAAGTGCCAGACAAAACTCATTGCCTACGTTTGGTCTCATTGATATACCGTAGGACATAGGTGGATGATGATCACCATGGTAACAAGGGCAAAGACACTTTTCAAAACAAAAAGCAACTGACCAAGAAACCGTTATGGAATGACACACCAGAATAAACACCGATATATTGCTGTGAGATGAGAGTCTCAGATCAGCAGTCGCTCAACATGCTACTGGGATGTTCTGGATCATTCAGGGCACAGTTGGTGTTTATGGATCTAAACCTTCTGGACTTCTGGAGCATGGTATGTTTGGAGCATGAACCAGAGGAAGCTGGATGGGGTAAAGATGGAAATAGGTGCTCAACGGCTAGGGCGCTATTCAGCGTAAATGGGGTGAGATACGAAACTTACCAGCTTCTACACACCCAAAGACCTGCACAATGTCAGTACATTCCCCAGTGAAACAAAGTATCATTCTCAGTGTCAAACAAAGCAAGAGCTTAACTCAAAATCCAAAAAAATGTGGTCCCCAGCAGCTACGTTTAACTGGGTACGCGCATGAGACAGGAAATGGAGAAGGAGACCACCTTACTTCCAAGCAATGACCTTGAAAATGCAGCCCATCACCTTCAACAAAAACAGCACGAACCGGTTTGAAACAGCCAAATAAACCAAAATGGATTACAGAAGGTACAATGGAAATTACAAACAGAAGACAAAATCAGGGAAGATAAAGATCTCTTGAAGGTGCTGAATCACAAATTCCAGAAAGCTACCAAAGACTAAAACGAAAAGCCGAAAAGCAGTTTGAAAGCATGGTATCCAGCTAAATGTGCAGCAGATGAAGGTTTTGACCACAGTATAAGAAAATAAGTGATGGAGAACAGATAGTGGTTATAGACAGAATTTGCCTCTAGAGCACGAAGGACAATGGATCCATCAGTCCTGAAGTACATTATATTAACGATAATGAAAAAGACGTCCTAAGTTTGAGTCCTGCAATGGACTGGCATATTGTCCAACGTGTCTCCAGCCCTGGGCCTTGTTCTTCCTGTCTTGCATGAGCATTTATACAAAATGTATGAACAATCAGAACGATCCCAGATATTCTGAAGTAAAGAGTTCCAAAACTCATCTTTCGTTGGGTGCGGATTCAAAACAGTGATCATTGTGCTTTAATGAAGGCGCAGACGTGTCATCCTGAAAGTGACCGAGCCTTGGCCTGTACGGCATCCATTTCCTGCAAAGTGCAGAAAACTCAGTTCACCTGAGTCCATGGGTTCATCTAGTCATGTTCGTAATGTCCTTCATACAGCAGAACAGGCAACACAAATACATGCCCAAGCATCCACATTACTGGCCTGTTATGAGATGAAATCCATTCAAATCAATTCATTTTTAGTTATATAGCACATTTTCAAAAACACTACATTGTCTAAGTGCTTTACATTATCCCCGGCCAAAGCCCCCCCCCGTGAGCAAGCCAGAGGCGACAGTGGCAAGGAAAAACTCCCCAGAAGGAAGAAACCTTGGGAGGAACCAGACTCAGAGGGGGAGCCCATCCTCCAGGGGCCGGCAAAGGAAGTCAGATTAGCAAAATGAACAAAATTCTGATTTTTAAAGTCCAAATTTTACAATTTGGGTGTCAAATCTGGTAATTTATCCTGGGTCAGGGTTGCAGGGGGGGACTGAGGACACAAACAGCACAGGAGTGTAAGGTCAAGGTACACCCATCACGGGGGTGTCAGGTCACATTATCCACGTCCTTTGAAAAATAGCACAAACTGGTTTTTTTTTTCAATTCTCTATACAGCAGTTTTGACAAACCGGATCAAAGTAAACATAACCTCAATTATAAAAAAATTTGAGAAATTCCTTCTGGATTGAACCAATACCGTGCTAATAAATGCAATGCTTGTGGAAACTCAGCCATATTGGAAGGATCCGCGCACAGCGATCTGCATTCCCCACCAGTTTCCAGTTCTATTTAATAGATTAGTTACCCATAATAGTCTGTTGCCATGGAGATGATGTCCTCGCTGTCTCCGTGGCATCGGGCCCCTTTGTCTTATGCTCCTTTATTTAGATGAAAACTCAATTTACAATCTCCTATGTATGTTTTCCTCAGGCAGGGCTGCAGAATAAGCTTTCATTGTTAATTTAGTTAAAGGGGTGTTTTTCTGAGTCTCTGCATGTTAATATCTCTTACTGCATTCTCAATATGTTTGTGGGCAGCAGAGTTGAGCAAACAAAATGGCAAAAACCGATGTTTGTCTTAGGCCTGATGAATAGTTACTATTTAGAGCCCTTTGTGTATCACAGCACCCTGGGTGAAGTTGCAGCGATGAGAATTGTACACGGAGCATATCTTGCCTCACATGGCACAGACTTTTGCTATTTGCTATTTTGCTCAGATGACAAAGTGTTTACACCCCCCCCCCCCGTTTTCCCCACATTGGTGGTGTTTCGGATCGACAAAGATGGACCAGCATTTTGCGGTTATAAGCTGAGAGGTGATGAATTTATAAATGACACTTTTTTCCAAAGATAAAGCCTTCAACTGATAGTTGCATCAACCATAACACAATAATGTAAAAAAATAGACAGCGAGGGGAATAGCAAAAAAAATTGCGTTTGCATTTTTTTCCCCTCAAACATCTGCTATTACAGTTATGTGGCTTTTGCTGCAACTGCCATGCTTCACAAAACAGGAAGTGATGTCATTTCCTCTGCTCCGTGATATCACGGCCCTCCACTAAGGCTGTGTGTTTACCAGTGGAAAGAGGAAATATTTTTCTCCCTTTTTAAACATGATGTGTTCAAACACAACTGGCAAATGAATTACAAGCATGTTCTTATTTTAGATCAGTCAATAAAAAAAATACACTGGAGAACAGTGAGGCGGCTATGGTTTTTTTTGTGCACAGAATGTCATTTCTTAATGTTCCTGTGAGAGCTCTTTCTTTGAAATTCTGCAGTCCTACTTTTCCCCATGTCTACAAATAGCTGTTAATAAATGCCCATTCACAACATCGGCAAGTCGTCAGTGAGACAATATGCTATTTACACATCAGAGAATGTGAGATAAGTGGCTGAAAAAGGAGTAATGTTTTTGAAGACTTCAGCACACAATTCCGGCTCAGTGGATGTGGACACTATTACTTTTCATTTTCCTTACGTGTGATAGAATTTGAAAACCTCACAGGCGCCGTCGGTGCATGCGGCCAGCGACAAGGGCTTTCTTTTTGGCCTGTTGACGCTCCGCTCCCCAGGATTACGGGAGTATGTGACTTTGAATCGCCAACAGGATCCTTCTTGTAGAAACCCCCAAGCATGGAGGGGCAGCTGACATGTGTGTTCACGTCTCCTTGGCACATGGGGAAACTTTATCCAAAACAAGGAAACTCTCAGTTTCATTGGCTAGCAGCAAACACATCTGGGACATGAGGCAAAGGTTTGTAGGAATATCTCGATATTCACCCTCAATCCACCACACAAGCCCAAAACAGGGCCTTGGTAATAGAGCAAGTAAAGTTTTTCCCAGTGTTCACAATCATTTTCTCAGCAGTTGGGTGACTCGGTTCACATGAAAGTCAGTAGGTCATAAGATCAGATCAAGCTATAGATATACATCTAGATCAGCGGTGGGCAATCTCATCCGCAAAGGACCGGTGTGTATGCAGGTTTTTGGGATAACCTTTAGGTCAGCTGTACAAACCCAGGAGTGAGGACTCTTCAGCCAATTAGTGACCTAATTAGGGAGTTGCAGAGAAAACCTGCATACACAGCGGCCCTTTGCGGATACGATTGCCCACCCCTGATGTAGATACATATAGATATATCTATAATCAGAGGTGGGTAATTCAAGTCTAGAAAGTTAGAAGCCTAGACTAAAAATTTTGTTTTTATCATTTGAGTATAAGGAGTCACAGTGACGGAGTACATAAGAACGTAAGAAGTTTACAAATGGCCTATCAAACTCATTTGGGGAAAATTCACCTAATAGCTCAGAGTTGTTAAAACCTTATCTAGCTCTGATTTAAAGGAATCCAAGGTTTTAGCTTGCGCTATATTAAATCCATAGTACTCAAGTAGTCGGTTTGAAACTAAATCTTGGCCTAGACTTTTACTCTCTGGACCTGAACTATCCACCTCTATCTCTAGTGCACAGTCACCCCTAAAAAACGTGCAGAGACCTCGAGCCAATAGGAAAACTCCCACCATATTTCCCTTTTACCAAAAGAACAAAGTATTTGTGTTTCCTCTGGTAACCTGAATAACCTTATACCCTCTTTACGAAAGTATCTGTGTGATTCCCTATAGAATGTGCAAAATACTTTTTTTTCTTGCAAAATTCCCAGAAAATGGAAATAGAAGTTTTATTTGTCTGCTTCACAGCCTCTCTCCAAACCTCATAATGTATACAGCCATCTGACACACTTTTTCTGTCTTACAACTGGAATCGGGGAAGACTGCAGATAAAATAGCGGCAAATATGAAATAAAGATAGAATCAAAATGCTCCATTGCGTAAGTGTCAAGTCACCGAAGATTCAGTCGCTCAGATTTTAGAACTTCTTTCAGTGAGTCATCGTTTATGACCATTAATGTGCTTCTGAGATGATGTGTGAGGGGGTAATGACAGTGAGGTGTGCAACTCTCTGAATGTTGGCTATCATTGATGATTCACTTTCCTATGGGCCATCGTCTGCTGTGAATAACTAATAACCATCAACCACTCATTCTCCGTCTTACTTAATGTCTGCGCCTCTAAGCTTGTTTTGAACGTCTGGCTCCAGCATCCCTTCCTGACCTGGTTGTACCTTATTATTAAACTAGATCCTTGATGTCAGCTATTAAGTTCCTTTCAGATGTTCCACAAACACATTAAAAAACAAAAAGGGATCGGGCCTTTTCCAAACTCGGTACCGAACTTCGGAACAGTCTCCCCCTGTCTGTTTGGTCAGCTTCCTCTATAGTTTTAGTCTAAGCATCTTTGTGTGTTACCATGCCCCGTGTCGTACTACACGATATGGACAAAAGCACTGGGTCACCTGGCCATTACAGATACAGGAGCTTTTATGATGTCACATTCTCACAGCAGCACTCAGGCCCGATTCCGAGACGGCCAATCTGAGTAGGCCCGTGGAACGTCTTGTCTCTCTGGCATGATGACCATCTTCCTCTGCTGTTGGAGAACCTTCATAAACTCTACATTTCATGAGTGGTACTTTCTGAGGTACGCAGACCAGGGAGTGGCCACATCTCTGTAGGCAGCTGCACCTACTGTACTTTTTGTCTGGTCGGTCTGATGGCTGCCATACTCGGGGAGTAGTTATTGCTGTGGCGAATCGGCTCCTCCCGATGGTGTCCGATGTCACTCCTTGCGTATTATGAGACTCAGGCTAAACACACCGCAAAGTAGCAAGGGAAGGACCAAAAGCTAAAAGCCTTCAGTCATAAATGTTCTTTGATGGGTCTGAAGAAGACCTCAGTCATGTGTGTGATCAAATGATAATTGCTTATTTGTACTCTGTAGTATAGGGGTTGGATGTCTTAAGTGTGATAGGTTGAATCTGTACTGGATATGTGGATGGAAGCTGGATGGGTGGATGAAAGTATGGATGGATGGATGGGTGGATGAAAGTATGGATGGATGGATGGGTGGGTGATGGATGGATGTATGGATGGATGGATGATGGATGGTAGATGTCTTGTCTAATAAAAATATTTTTAAATTCCCATAATGAGCATGGCTGAGTCTCAGCTCAGTGTAAGATTCCCCATCATTCACTGTCACTTTTGTTCAAAAACAGAAGATTAAACATCAGATTGTTTCTAATCATTTAAAACAAAAAAAAAAGTGATTTATTGATGGCACTAGAAAGTAGTACGGAGAGACGGAGATACACTTCCGTGTGATTTGGCAGAGAGAAAGTCTCAGGTAGACAGACGAAAATGATTGAACCTGGAAAATAACGAAACGGGCCCAGAAATGTGATGGACTAGCCGAATGTATCCGAACGAGGCCCGAATGAATCCGAATGAGCCCCGAATGAATTCGAATGAGCCCCGAATGATTCGTTTGCCTCAGATGTTCTAACGATCGCGCTCTGATTTTGTGAATTCCATACAACACAGTAGTCCAAGTCCAGGGCTGCTTTTCCAAAGCCTTCACAGTGCTACGATCATCGTAACTTAAAGAAGAAGCTTCCTCAGATAGATTGGCTCTCTGTGTTAAGCCCCTGATGTCTTAGGATCCTAGCAGTCTGACAGTCACATTGAATATAAAGGCAAGGAAGCCTGCAATCTGGTTCCTATATGTTAAGGAGTTCAAGAAAAGAAGTGCGGACCAATTATGTGCTGTTCTGTCTGAAACAATAAGAGATCATCTTCATCTCACTATGTGCTAAGCTGCTGGAAGCATTTGGCTACAAAATGGATAGATGGGTAGGTGATACCCAAAGTCAGGGCTCATTCAGAACTAAAGCCTGATTATTGAGACTGGATTTGAGACTTTATTGCACCAGAATTGTTGGCCCCATTATCTCTCAGCTGCAGGATTCAGTTTATTTTTACTAGGTTTGGAGACAGACCATTTCCACCTATCTACTTAAAACCATCTAAGGAGAAAGAGAGAAACATACTGCAGTTTCTGTGGTGTATTACACTCTAGCTCTTCTCGGAATATTTTCTATTCATCCCTCTGAAGGAGGAAGCATGTTCACCTGCTGGGGCAGAAATTCATCAGGTCAGACTTAACACTTAGGAGCCCACTCTTTTGAGCAGGACAGTCATGTCGATCATTTTTTCGGAAGGATATTTAACAGCCAATCGGCATCTCTGTTCCGCACTTCGTCCAATGGGCAGCCCTGGCAGTTGCCATCGCTGAACAGGGGAAAGACGATGCAGTAATACGTCTTTTGACATCGCTTCTATTCAGCGCTGTTTGTCGCGGCCTCAGAACTCCGAGCACATTTGCATTCGGTGGCACGCAGTCTGTTTTACGGGGCAGCGCGATGGCTCAGCGAGCGGCACTGGGGCTGTGAGTCGATTCCCCGCCATGGTCTGGCATCCCATCAAGTGTGTCCGCTGCCTCATGTTCAACACTTCCTGGGATAGGATCCAGGCACTCCATGGTCCTGTACTCTAAAACCAGTGTGGAAGTCAGATGGAGTTTTATACTCACACACTGAGATATGAAATATTATGGATTCCTTCATAATATAGGGTTTGACTCCCTTTTTACCCTCTCTGCTTATTGGGGCGTCGACTCAGTGGGGCCAAAAGTGTCCCATAGGCCCCTGCCAAGGCGGGTGTTCCTCAAAGTTGGTTCGACTTCCCGGATCTCTGCGCCAAGCCTCTGCCAGCCCATTCCACAGATTTTTAAATTGGACTGGCGCCTGGGCAGGGGGCCAGTTAAGCCAAACTCATGGATCGGGGATATTTTTTTATTCGTTATTGCGCAAATTGAGTTAACCGCTTATAACAATAACTGACATAAAAAAACATACATAGCTTGACAATCAAACAGCATGATATAAATGCTTGTGAAATCTGTAAACATTTCGCATATAGAGTATATGTGAGTATCGCACCGAGATATCAAAAAGTAACCTAAAGTATTATATATGGCATATAAATGAGTAAGAGTATTGCACTGTTGCTGTAAACAGAAATGCGATACTTTATTAATCCCCGTGGGGATAATTCTGTTTGCCCCATCTCACTCTCCATGTAGGCGAGGGCATGCTTGGGGGGAGGGGCAGGGGTCACAGTGAAGGGCAGCTATCTTGTGGAACCCAGGGAGCTGGGGATTATAGGAGTTAAGGGTCTAATGGACATGTGTTCAAATTGGTGATCTTCTGATCATCGGCAGATAAACAAACAAACAAGTCTATAAGTGTAAGGCGTACAGATGATTGAGAGCGCCGCACCACAGTTTATCGACAAATTCCATCATTGCATTTCTGAGGACCATCTCAACAGTAGCCTGCTGAAAAGTCCATTATATATTCACCTGCTTTTATCCAAAGTGACTTATGGCTGAGGTGAGGGCTGCAGTGCATGGGTGCTCCCAGGGATACGAACCACGCATCCTTTGCGCTGCAAGCACAAGTCTCTATTTGCTGAGCTACTACTGATCTACAATTAGTTTCGGATCTACTGCTGCCATGAAAACACTCAGCTGAAATGGATCTGCAAATATTCCCTATAGTATAAGAGTTACTCTGCTTGTATACAACAAAAGTGCTTTAAAAACAATCGATGGCCTTATTATTAAATATAATTCATGGCAAAAGGGTTGAATTTTGATCCTATCTAATGTTCAATCAGTTGCCCTAGTTTTTATTTAAGGCCTTATTTTAGCTATTCCTGTCACCCAGTTTGGTGCGGGGGGGATATATTTAGCATCTTGTTCAGTTTTAATGAGCGCGGAAAGTGTGACAAAGTCTGCCTCGCTTTGACATTTCCTGTGCCGTATGGCATGAGAAAAGCCACAAGCCCTGGTGATGCGGCGCATGAGCGAGAGAGACAGTCCCCAGGTAAAAATTAGCAGTGGCGCGTTTAATCAAAGAAATACGTGTTCTTATCGGTCCATCTTCCACATGCTTATCTAGTACAGCCTTCCCATGAGCCTGGAGTCTGTATTTATAAATTAACAGTCTACTTACATATTTTAATTTTTGCATTTCAGAAAACAATAAAAATAACTGAAATCGTAATCACTGAATATGTACTACTCTAAGTTTCTCCATGTTCAAATATATGTCTGAATGCAATTAGAATATCTACCACCCACATATTCAATCAAATGACACAGTGTACTTACCTCCATTTCTTTACCTCTGAGGCTATTTTTTTCGTTATTGTTTACAATTTAGCGCTTGTTGTAAATTGTTAGCATATGGCGCAAGTTAAAATTATCGCAATATTTAACACTAACAAATGGATATTCATGGGACTCATGGCTCTCTCGGGACTAAAGACAGCTTGTTTTTTACTTTCTTTTTGAACCTTCGAGTGCTACGGTTTAAAATGATGCCATTTATCCAGCAGCACATTCGAATGTCCACATGGGAAGCCCTTCGATAAACTTCCACCTGAAATGTTTCCTTTATCGTGATGTCATCTGTGATTAGACAACATTTCAGAATCTACGCTCACCATAAAGAACCCGTTCAGGCGAATGCATAACTGATTGTGTGGTCTGTTTGATTTGTCACTTGGGAAAATGACTTACGAAACCGCATCTTTTTGTTTCACCGATTCATGTCCAGCGAGCAAGATAAGTCATTGTGTCGTGAGTGGCTTGTAGTGACCTCACATTCACTTACTGGTAAGTGTTACTGTGTAATTTGTCCTTGCACTGGTGAAATACATACCCACCCCCTAAAAAGTGAGGTCATTGGTGGATTGGAATCACTGATTGACTATGACAACTTGGGTGACACAGTAAGTCTATGGCCAGAGCACAGACTGTGACTGGAAAGTGATGAGTCTTGTAGCTGAAAGTCAACTAGACAAGAGGTCTCAGTTGAGTGGAGTCTGTTGGTTAACGATCGAAATAACTGTAGCAGGTACCTCACCTTTAGGGTCTCCAAGTTTGGCAGATACGTGGTAAATGTAGTACACCAGAGCTGGGTTGAATTTCAACCAGGTGCAAATTGGTGGGGTGGCTTTGGGATTTGGGAAAGTCTAATCTGCATGTTGCCTACTGTATGTGTTTTCTTCCTTGTGTAATTTAAAAATGAATAAAATATAATATACAATATAATTCTTACATATAAAATAATTTGGGATTACATTCCCCCAAATCTAGAGGATACTATTGAATAATTTACCCTTCCCCCCCAAAAAAATGATTTATGAGTGGTTTTGGGGGAAGTTGAAGGTATTTTTTCCAAGTTTAATTTTTCTGTCCTTTGATAAAGGTTTATATGACACTTGAAGAGAGGATGTAATGTGTTTGTGTTTCTTTTATAAAATAAATTATTTTATACACCAATACCTTTACAGGAAGATCTATTATAGGGATGAGCTTGATGTTAATTAGTAATGATTTGAGTGTAAATCCAATTAAGTGTCAAGGTTAGAGTCAAAGGCGAAGGTCGAGTTTATTTATATAGCACGGTTCAAATCAACCAAAGTTGTACCAAAGTGCTGTACAGAGTAAGAAAGAAAACAAAACAACACAAACAAACAAATAATAATAATAATAATATCTGAAATTATATTAAATATATTAGAAAGACAAGCATATAAAAATGTCATGATTAAAAACCGTTCTGTGCATTACATGCACACCTTTAAAAATATTTTCCAGTAGAATTTTACTAAAAAGAAAACTTTCGTTTTTAATGTGCATCTCTTTGCACACAAGGAAACTATTTCTGTAAAAAAAAAGAGTGCTTTTTGCCAGTCATCTAAAAAAGAAGAAATTACTCATCCTGCTAATATCTTTTGTGTATGCATCGTGTTGGTGAGTGTCAGTAAACATTGCCAGACAGCCCCCCCTCTCATCCTCTTGAGTGTAGGAGTAGCAACACAACAGAAAAAGGTATCATGGGGGGGTGGGGTACTTGACATTTTAGACCATGAACAATGGGGAAAATCTGTGAATCACCGCCCCACCTTCGATGGGTCAGAAAGTTTTAAATCGACCGCATGAGATCCGGTCTGCAGGCCGCGTTTGAGAGACACACGCTGCATAAGTTCCGCTGTGACCACAGTCAGCCGATCCGCCCTCCGGCCCTTCTCGTCGACCGAAGCCTTTGTGCCAGCGTACACCAATAACAATTTTCCTCTCGATCCCTCCCTCACAAACGAAACTGTCCGTCAGGTGATGCCGATCGAAGGCCCTGCACTGGAACATGTGAAGGGACTGAAAAGTGAGACAGGGCTTGACCGCACGGGGCCTTTCCATTGGGTTTGAAGTCACTAGCTACCTACACACTTTCGTACACCATTGAAGAGGGTCACACTCCACATGTGGCACCCGCGGTGACCGAGAAAGGCGACAAACAGCTGTGCAAATGTGCCACGTTCTCCTTTTCGTACTGTGCAATTGTTCTGCATTATGAATAACAGAACAGTCATATGACCTGACAGCTGACTGTATGTCACAACAGGTATGATTGTGATTAAAACTGAAACAAAGTTAAGTGGAATCATGCCCTGAATTTCTTTACTTGCCTGTTTCAAGATACAATAAAACTTTTGAAATTTCCGCAAAAGGCTACATGGAATTCAAAGGTAATTTAAGTAGTAAATTGTTATATTAAAAATATTGATGATTCGGAAAATGAATGCATTACCCTGCTTAGACAAGGAGTATGATGAAGAAAAAACTGCAACTGACAGAAATCGTTTGTGCCCGAAAGAAAAAGTCACAATTAGCAAGAGAATACAGTAGTTGCAGATTTTGAGGCTATGTTGTTGTCATGCACAATCTAGGTCCACTGAAGCACAGTTGGTATACAGAGGGCTAGGTTATATCTTTCACCTCTGCCTTTTGCTTTCTGTACTGTCTGATGAAGTAATTCTGCGACTGGAATTACATTTTCATTTCCATATTCCGCGCGCTACACAGAAACCACAAGTTCTTCGTATTTCTTCATATTTCATAAAGTTACATCATTATCTTTTCCCAGGATCCTTGCCTTTTTTCTCGTGTCAATCTGTTAACTTAATCATTGGCGACAGACTGATGTTCTCTGGGGACACCA
>JAODLD010000054.1:5603355-5614489 GCA_026781065.1 Mormyrops boulengeri | reverse complement strand
CCCACCCCCCCTTATTAGTCAGATGAGTAATTCGACACAAGTGATGGAGGTCATTCTTAGCTGCTGCCTGTCGGCGGGAAAGTGCCACAGGCATCGGAAAAGAAACGGGAGCAGTGCGCCGTTGCCTGGAGTAATTTAAGTCTGCCGCTGTGTCTAGGGTACAACAGAAGATTCCCGTTAGCCTGAAAGGCCTTATACTTGCCACCAACTGTCTATGAGAACTAACACTGAATAAAAATGATATATTATCATTTCCTCCATCCATCCAACTCGCGTTTGTTTTATTAGTAGACTTCAGTTAGTCCCTGGAGCAATGGAGAGTTAAGGGCCTGGCTCAGGGGCCCTGTAGTTGAGGGCTCAGCCACACTGGGATTTCAACTAGCAACCATTGGATTGTGTAAACAGATTCCTAATCTGCTGAGCTGCAAACCAGCCCACGTGTAAATCAGGACTCACGGGGCATGAGACGGGTGACAACTTGGACTGGATTCCCGGCCATCAGAGGCCACACGTTCACACAATTATCTTCATACCGCAACTAAAAAATAATGAGAAAATCAAGAGGTCGTTAGTAAGTAATCAGGTAGTTAACCGATGCATCCATATTGCTATATATATATATATATATATATCGGTTATATGTGTTTATTTGCTAGTTTTCGAAACAGGTGTGAAAACCACAGATACAAAAGACGAAATAATGCAAAAAATATGTAGATGGGACTTGTCAATAAATTCCTAATCCTATAAATAAAAATGACAGGAAAAACATTCTGCCTTCGGTATCCATCACAAAACCTGGCAGGCCAATAGGATAAGCTGCAAAGAGTAAATGACCAATAGGAGAAAGACAAAATATTTCCATCCCATGGCATCTGAGCAGTTAAATCTTCTTCGATGTTTTATTGCTCCCAAAGATTTTAGTGTTTTTTAAGTAAACTTTAACGTGCGTCCGTAAAAACATAAATAGTAATTGGTAAGTCGTAACACTATAAGTAGTATAATAGCCTACGGTTTATCTAACAAGGTGACACAAGTCAAAAATCTAAAGTGGTCAATATGCAGAGGCCAGTCTCATTATCCAACTCATCCAACAAGGAAAATTGATGAGATCCAATTTGCTCGAAGATTTTGAAGCACAGGATGCGTAGTTAATGGCCACATTCAAGAGAAATGTGGCTCCGCCACTCCATGTGGTACTGTAACAAGCTCGGATCAGCACTGGAGTGTACGCGTAAAACAAATGAAGAATTGATGTTACGATAAAAATCTTTCATGCCGGATTTATAGGCGATTCAGATTCTCAATTTTCTCAGCTGCGCTGGGGGAAAAAAAGTTCGAAATGTACAAAAGTTTGCAGAAACTTTTCCGTTCCTGGATCTCAGACACAAACATTCCTCTAAACGATATAATTCAATGGGAATTAAACAACTTGAGGATAAATATTAAGGGCACAATTTCTATTATTAATCTCATGACGAAATGCAAGAATCTCGTTAAAATACTTCATTACATCTCACAGAAATTCTGTTTTATATTGCTTTGAATAGTTTATAATATTTATATTCAGGTTTTTTTTTTTTTTAAAAAAAAAGGTAGTGTAATTTTCTGACCAAAGCCAATTTGTCCCTCTTGCTGATTACTTACGCCCTCTAAGGGCAGTTTAGTGTATTACCAAAAGGTGGAAAACAAGTACCGGGGCATTTAAGTTTATATTTTATTTTCTTAGTAGATGCTTTTATCCAAAGGAATGTACATTTTTGAGAAGGCAGGGTCAGACTGTCCCTGGAATCATGGGGGGTTAAGGACCTTGCCGAGGGACCCAACGGTGACATCACTCTCCTCACCCTGACGGGCAGTTCCTATTGGTTAAAAGAAAAATGTGATGAGGGTTGTTTCTGTCATTCATCTGCCTTGAGGTTTTACTCTGTAAAGGGCCACGATGAGCCTGAAGCCTATTGCTAGAATTACTGGGCAGGAAACATGCTGAACAGGATGTCGGTGTGTCACGGGGACACACAAACAGTCACACTCTGAGGGCCATTTAGAGACGCCAATTCACTGCACAGCGTATCTGGGGGCTGCAGGAGGACAGAGGAGCACTTGACAAAAAGCTGCTTGGTACTGGGAGAACATTCAAACATACACACACACACACACACACACACACACACACACACACACACGCAGGCAGCGGGAAATCACACCCACAGTCTCCCTTGTTGCCCTCTGCTTGAACTACATATGTTTACAACATAATACAATAACAAAAATATTTTTACCTGCTACCAGTGAGTCCTTAAATATATGAATTATTAATAATTACAATGTGACGATGTTAGATAAAATTACAGAAACATTCATCCATATATCCATCTTCCAGCCGATGATCCAGTACAATTTATTGATTTACTAATTAATTGAAGAATTTGTTGTTTGTTGTGACTGTTAAAGGGAGATACTTCACTTTGTTTTGTCCAAATGTATAAACTTAATAAATATATGATATACAATATACTAACTCGCATTTCTTTCCTTTGTGTTGGAAACACAAAGGTTCCCAGTGTGATTAAAAGATCACAAGATTGTTTAACTGTGGTTTTGCTGAGCAAATTAATTGAATTAATTGGGAAGCTGATATTAGTGTTGTCATTCATTGGTGGACCAGTGAGATGTGATGTCACTTGAGAGTCACTGGTGTTCCATCCACCAACCAGAACCACACAAGCTCCAGAAATGGAGATCAACCCTATTAGAGAGTCATGTGATCACTCTCCAAGTCATGTGACCATTCCCAGTGGAGTCGCTCTTGTGGTGCTTCTTTAAAGACTGCTGGATCGACAAGCGGCTGCTGACTGGATGTGGGTGTAATGCAGAGAGCAGGCTGGCACTGTAGGTCCAGGGTTCTGAATCTGACCCGTAATTCAGCCGCTAATGGCGCTGACTAGACAGCCGTCCATTCTGATCATTTTGTTTGACCTTTTCGCAGCATGCTTTCAGTTTGACCGGCCAATAAAAAAGTCTGCATGCTTCCCAGAGATATATGCGCTTCTTGACATTTTCTTTGATAGCTGAGGAATCGGGAGACAGGGCTTGACTGTGGACAATGTCTCTACATAGAAACATACGACAGAAAGGATACATGTATGAAACAAGGCTGTCAACTCACAAGCGACTTTAAAGAAGGTTGAAGTGATTCTAGGGGGCCTACATGGATATATTTACCAAGCGGCTCAGCAGGCAACTGGCTGTTCCTGTAGTTGGATGGGCACTGGTTCAAATTCTATTACTAGCATAGCAATTTCACTGTAGGGGCCCCTAAGCAAGGCCCTTAACCACAATCGCTCCGGGGACTGGCTGCTCTCTCACTTGCATGTTGCTTTGAATAAAAGTGTCTGCTGAATGTCTCATCATTATTTCAGCATGACTAAAGTTACGGTCAACTTCTAATGCTAAACTTGTGGATGGTTTGTCATGACTGGAACCACACTGATATCATCAAGGTATTACTAAGTTCTGAAGAGACTGTTAAGAGAGAAACTTTCATTTTTCCCGGGAGCCAAACTTACCGTCTTCTACGCCCTCAAACCTGAATCCACAGTCACAAAGGGAAATAAAAATATTTGCTTCTAGTTAGCAGCCTTTAAAATCTATCAGAACCTACAGGCCTTCCTCCCCCTGGTGCTACTCTGAACCTTCCATAATAACAATGGTATCATTTGTGCTAATTTCTACCAAAGAAAAATGCCTTAAATATGAAAAGAGAGGTAAAGCCCTTTAGGTTGTTTTATCTTGATTCGCTTACAGGCAAGGAGATGGCGGGGAGCAGAGGAGCACCAGCGGAGCAGGTAACGATGGCGGCCTCCGTCTGCAGCGGGTGCAGTCGCTCGCTCCCACCTCCCACGTGGATGATTGACGGGCCCGTGCGCTGAAAGGATGCACAGAAACTAGGGCAGATGTCTCTCTCGCTCACCTCCTGTTCCTGCTGCCTCGTAACCATGATGCCTCCCCAAAGTGACAATTGCGGCTAATGTGTGAAAATGCTAACGAGAGCCGCCGATTAAGGTGGATCGCCGAGGGCAGATCGCAAACACGAGCCTCTGGGAGAAACCACCAGAAGTCACCATGATTTTTATAAACTGCAACTTTATGTTAATAACACAGAAGCCAAAAGAGGAGGGTGAGGTATAGCCCAGCAGGTTAGAATATTTGTGACCAGAATGTTGTTGGTTCAAATCCCCATGTTGGTCAAAGCTACTTCACCCTTAAACCCCGACTGTTCCAGAAGCTGCCTGACCCTGCTTTTGTCCCAAAAAGAAAATTACATTGCTCTGAATAAAGCGTAATAATTTCAATCACATTTCCTGAAATTCTACTGCACGACTTTCCAGTATAACCTAGTTAAACCAGTAAACCAGGTAAACTTTAAACTAGTAACTCATCAAAAGTGATCTCCCTCCTGGCATCCTTTTATTCTCATTGCCTCTTGTCCTTTTCCCCGTTTCACTCACCGTTTTGTATGAATGATGGAGTAATGGGTTTCCATACACTATTGTCAAGTGCCATGGGGTGATGTGTTGTGAAAGGTACTATATGTAAAAAATAAATTGAATTTATTATTGGCGTTAGGGCCTTACTCATGGGACTAATGGTAAAATAATGTCCATTTTTATCCAATGATAAAATATCCTCGTTAACTATGGGATTTGAACCAACAACCTTCAACTATCATAAAGCCCTTAGCCACTAAGCCACATACCAGCAACAATCTAACACTCTATATGAGGGGTTGATCTCATTAATTTAAATGACTGGACTATATGCTCGGGTGCGCTATATAAACTTCTGGTACTTTCCCAGCCTGTGTTCCAGTTTCCCTGTCTTTTGTGGTCATAATGGTTACTTCCTGCAGGTCCCTTTTCATTAAGGTGCCCCATGTTGTAAAACATTTATCAGAAGGTGACAGACATGAAATTGAAAAAGTTGCCGTTGTTTACTGTTGTGTATTTATGTATTGTCTTCCCCTGCTCCCCGCCCCTATATTTTTTGTCCAGTATTTATTGCTTTGCTGTTCTTCGTTCTCGCTGTCTGGTGTGCTGAAGAATCGCAACTTTGTCTTTGTGTGTTTGAAATGACAATACAGTGACTTGAAGTCACCTGCTGATCATTCCAAGTGAGGGGAGAGTCCTGAGGACATCCGAGTGCGGGCAGAGCGACCGCTAAAGCCCCTTTCGATGTAGCCCTCGCACCGCGTCGCCAGTGGCTGCCATATGCCTGAGGAATGTGACAGGATTCTGGTGCTTAATGGACGGTCTGTTCTCTAGATTTAAAGGGTCCCACCACCAACTGCTTATGGCTATCAAGTCACTGTCCCTGACCCTGGGGGTCCCGGCAGGGAGGGCAGATCACTGTCAGGGATAACGAGCCAGCGAATAGTCACGCGTCCCCACGGGCCTGTCACGCTGAATGAGGGACACGTCACCCATCAGCGGGACCGGGGATATTTATAAACAAGGACATCTGAAAACAAATCTGAATGACTCATGAAGTGATACAGGTATTATGAAACTTGGCCAGCCTGTGTTCAGGTTACAGCAGTCATCCGAAGGGAACCATGCTGATAAAATCCCGCATGTTTCTCCTGTCCCCCCCCCCCCCCCACCTTAGCTCAGAAATTGTCAATAGATAGTACTGAAATATGTGGTTTTCTTTGGCTGTGTCTACATGTAAACATGAATGCTTCACAATACATATTTATAACAACCCTGCTCATCCTTGACTTAAATACCATTCTTAAACATCGTTTTTACATGCCGCAAAGCTAAAGAAAAATACCATTTAAATAGTTCGAAAAGTATTTGAAAAGGTATTCGAAAAACACTTAAAATTATATATATATACAAAAAAAAAAAACGTAACAAAATTTGTGAGGGTGGCATGTCACTGGTTGGCAATTGTTGCCTCACGCCTCTGAGGTTTGACGCCTGATCTTGCATATTCTCCCCGCATTTTCGTGGGCTCCCTTTTCCAATACAGGAACATGTATGCGGACCTCTGTAAAATGCCCTTTTCTCTCTGCCCTGCGGATGGACTGGCAACACTTTTGCCCAGTGCATTCTGGGATAGGCTCCAGGCAACCCCGGCGAACCTGTACCCTACTGGATAGGTCGTTATAGAAGATGGATGAAAAAATACAAATAAACAATATAGAGTTGTCATTCCTTGCACTACCAAATGACTGAATCACTTTTAATTGCCGAAGCGCGCACACACTTACACACAGAGCGCTGCGACCTTCTCGCTTGTCATTTTCACATCTCGAGCCAGCGAGCCGTCATTCTCCTTTGAAACACGCTGATTATTTGCTAACATTGACAGAAGCCAAAATAAACTTCTTGTTTAGCGGTAATTCGATACAATGAATTATTCATGGGGTGCGCTGGAGGCTCGGCGCGCCTCACGATCGCGCTTAATGGGACGGCGCGCAACAGCTCAGACGAATGATGTAGACGCTGGGAAGCGCCGCGCGCCGAAGACCGGCTCCTCTAATCCGAACACGCTGGCCGGATCTGCGCGCCACAGCACGTTCTCCTGCTCCCCGCCTTACTTCCTCCTCACCCCTTCATTTGTCTTGCTTTCCACCAGTCACTTGCCTGCCTTTCACATCAATGCCCCCCCACCTCTAATTTTTTTCTGGGCACATACGCTTTTGACATTTGCCATTCCTGGCGATGATTTTTGCTCAGGCCATTTCAAAGTACTGTAAAATCTACCTTTCTGCGCCATCTGGTTGGAAGGAATTTGAAACAATTCAAAATTAATAGAACAAAATATCCTCAACAGCACATGTTAAGAATGTTAAGAAAATTTTAATTGGATTATTTTGGATGGACGGATGGATAGACGGATGGATATTGCATTTGACATTCCATAAAGCAGTGATTCAAACCAATCTTATCTTGCCCTATTCCCTTTCTATCCTGCCCCATTCCCTGTTTATCCTGCCCCATTCCCTGTCTATCCTGCCATATTCCCTGTCTATCTTGTCCTATCCTGCCATATTCCCTTCTATCCTGCCCGATTCCCTTTCTATCCTGCCCTATTCCATGTCTATCCCACCATATTCCGTCTATCTTGTCCTATCCTGTCCTATTCCCTGTCTATTCTGCCCAACCCACTGCCCTATTTTCTGGGTTCTTCAGCCCTATCCCATCTACTGCTCTATTTACTGTCCTATCCTCAAGAGGGGATAGACATTGGGATAATTTTACCACTATCCAATACAAAAACACACACATGCCTGACAGGTTCTGCTGCACATGCAAAATCTTTAATAGGTTCATAATTATGCCTTCCTGACATACCTGAAAAATGTCAAGAAATAAGTATAAATTACTGGATCTTTTCAGGTGTCTCACTGAGCAGTGCAGTGTCTGTTAATAGCACGGTCCTGTAGAAGCTTCTTACAGTTACACACTCTCCAGTTCAGGGCTACATCTTGTCTAATACGATAAATCACACCTCACCTTGTTTTCAGGGGCATGGGAACCAGGGGACAGGGGCCATATGTACCCCCCATTATTTAATTTGCCTTCCTTTGTCCCCTTAAAAATATACCTTTGTTATCCCCCCCCCCCAACATGAAGTCCTCTCCAGCAGGTTAGGTCAAGTTGGGTACCGCGCATTGTGGCACCCGCCACACAGCGAAACACCTCGGGATCCCGGGTGGCGACCCCTCAGGCAGACATAGGATCCAGTCCCACCCTCCGGAAATGACCATCCATCTGCTGCAGCCGGAGGTTACATGAGCGTCCCCTTGGCCTGGTCCAGCAGCTCGGGTCCTCAGAAGTGAGGATCCTGCAAGCCGGATCATCCTCAGAAAAATTCTCCACATGGCCGTAGTGCTGTAACTGACGCTCCCTCACTATGCAGGTAATGTGCCTCATTCGGGACTCTTCTAGTAACCGCTCATTCGACACAAAGTCAAACCAGCGGTACCCAAGGATTCTCCAAAGAGACACAGTACCGAAGGAGTCCAGTCTTCGTCTCAGCTCACTGGATAGCGTCCATGTCTCACAGCCATACAGCAAGACAGGGAGCACCAGGACTCTAAAGACTTGGACCTTTATCCTCTTGCAAAGATATCGGGAACGCCACACCTCCCTTTCCAGTGACCTCATGACCCCCCATGCTCTTCCAATCCGTCTGCTGAATTCATAGGAAGAGTCACCAGCGACATGAACGTCGCCGCCGAGGTAAGTGGTCGACGAAGTCGACATTCTCTCGACAGACACACTGCCGACCGTTGTGCCCAAGAAGTCATTAAAGGCTGGCATCTTGGTTTTGATCCAGGACACTTGCAAGCCCAGACACTCAGACTCCTTGCACAGTCTCCGGAGAGCCCTGATCAGCGCCACCATTGAGACCGCAAAGATGACATTGGCCATTTCTCTCCTACGCCACTGCCAATATTAGTCAGCACAAAGTCATCTGGCACATTGACAAGATGACAAAAAAATGAAGTTTAAATAGAAGTTGATGTAATCAAACAAGCTCATGTGACTCTAATGAGTTCAAAGTTGAATTGCCACAGTGGTTCTGCAGCTAGCGACGTAGCTATAGTCCAAAAACGACTGACAAGTGAGAGAAATAACGCTTCATAAATTGCAATTAATTGGCAAGACCATCATTGCAATTATCTGCAGCATTGCATTGCTGCTTTAAGTGTTTCACCTGGCTAACTAACGGAAGGTATTCTGCGCGGTTGTAGCAGTTGTTTTTGGTTAGTTATTTGAATGCAGCTCTTTATCTGTCAACCTTCAGTGAATTGATGGTGTTGTGAGGTTGTAATTGTTTCGTCTTACATTCCGGCACTCTGCAGAAGTGATTTGTTGCTACCCTATAGGTAATAATAGGTTATATGTGCGTCAGAACCGTGTGTTAACACATATAGGGTAAGCCAGAAGCGGTTTTTTACCTCCGCCCTCCCCAAACACAAACATCTAGCTCAGCCTATGGGTCTGCTCTTGCATTTCATAAGGGTAACTGCTAACTCTCAGTTCCCATAGCGTGTGAGTGTATTTGCCCGGGGATAGACTGGCATCTTGCCCAGGATGCCCCCTTGCATTTCCGGGTGTTTTCTGGATAAGCGCCAGACGATGAACTACGCTGTGTACGCGTTTTTATGACGGATTGATATTCAATATCTCATAACCCTTTAAGAAACGGAGTAATGAAATCCGCATTCTATCGGATCGGTGTCAGGATATCAAGCTTTCAAATTCGCCTTACTTGCCATTTATCTTAGAATATGGCTATCAAACGTTCTCACCTAAAAACATTATCATTGACAAAAACAGTCAGATGCAGTGACAGAAATCCAATGAGCCGGAACGTATACACTCTCTCAACACCACGATAATAAGGCGGGTTTTCACGCACACTTTCGAACCGCACCTGCATTAATGCAGTCGATATCGTTTTAAAATGCCGGAGTTTTCTTTTCGAAAACTTTCATTATTCGCGGAGTCTCGTTTCACGCAACTCCTTTCAGAAGCGCTCAGTGGCCGTTTCACTGCGAGGGGGCGCTATTCTAGATTGAAGTTAATTAAAACTAAATGTATCCTTTGAATGCCAAACAAAGGCTACCCACAGTGAACTGACCAGAGGAGGTTTAAAGAATTGCAAGCTGCTGAATATCCATCAATTATAATGACCGTGGTTGGGCAAGAGGACGTTTAGAGAGGGGAGAGTGAAACAATGACGATTAATTACCAAGTCAGATCTGAGTCTTTCCTTTTTCCTTAAAGACAATCATACTCACTAATACAGGTCCTCGTGACAGTGCGGCAGTAACGACGAAAGGAGACCGTCCGCATAAATCAAACATGATCATTTTTAATAATCTGCTGGGTTCGGTAATGAGAAAGAATCATAGCAACTAACTTTACATGCGCTGCCTTTCGGCGCTCATTTTTCATCCGGGTAAATGTAAATATTGTTATCTATGAAAAAAATCTACAGGCAACCAGAACGGTCATCTTATATTATGCAGTATTGACATATATTGACATGTATGTCTATCTTTTACTACTTTATGACGGTTAAAAATAAAACTGACTAGAGTGTAATAATCTACACGTCATCTGTTTAACCTCTTCACCTTGCATGGATGATTTAAAAAATTTCAAAATCAATGTTATTGGCTATTATATATATATGTACCAAACTTAATCCTTTCTTACTTCTCCTTTATTGTCGGCAGTTTTTCCGTCGTGCATAAAAATGGACATTATGAGAAGGGGCTTTCCATACAAGTTGCAAAAAAGCGCTTTGCGGCAATTACTGAATAATTATAGGGAATTATAAGCAATTACACCTTTTTAAGTGTATAATTAAATCTCACATTTCTGTTGTTCATATGAGTTTTTTCTGCCATTGCAATTTGATCCCGTTTCTTTATGACAAACTCCACCCAACACGTTTTTGACAAGATATGAGGTCTTAATAATAATGTAATAATAGTTGCTGATAAATTGCTTAGAATTATAAACGTATTATATATAGGCCTATATAATACAATGGCAAGCACAAATATTTGCGTTTTGGTTTTCCATTTCATTTCAAGGATAATCCCACATCTCAGTCAAACGTAGAACATTACATAACTCGCTTTGAATGTCTGCATACTAATTTCATGAAAATAAAAGCTGCACGCACACACACACAAACAAACACACACACATTATATATAGAGTTAACCTAGAGATATGTGACATACATAGATTATATATTGCTATACTTATACATAAACAAATCCAGGACTCTAATTTAGGCTCAATTTCTAAATATCTCGTGACAAAATATCTCAGTACTATGCTAGATTCAATAAGCATATTCTATCATTTACCTACGTACTACATATATGGTGGCCAGTCAAAAAAAATCATTTTCGTGGTGTCTTTGTCAGAGTAGCGTAGTCATTGTGCTTTGCCTTTGTATGGCATAATTAAAACGTTTTGCAACAAAACAGGAAATGCAGGCAACACGATCAAGCTATTTACGAAGCAGATGCTTATGAACGCCAATAATGATCGAGCGAAGGGTTGCAGGTTAACAGGAACGTGTAATATAT
>JAODLD010000054.1:5588825-5603255 GCA_026781065.1 Mormyrops boulengeri | reverse complement strand
TATATATATGTCCGCCAAGGCAGAGACAGACCGAGAGAGTGCAGTATGCAGTACGTGCTGCAGGTTGGAGCCAGAACCGCAGCAGAAAGCCTGAATGTATTACCTTAATGGTCTATCTTCAAAACATCTGAAGTGAGCCCGAGTGCCCTTTTATTTCCTTTGTTTAGTTATTAGCTTTCTCTATATTCATTTATTCTTATATTTCAAAACGTGGCTTTCTGGAAAGGTTTATCTTCTAGTCGGGCGAGGACCACTTGTTCGATAAATAAAGCGAGTGGCTTCTGAAAGGCCCCAGAGCTTTTGAAGTCCAGGTGCGTGAGTGTCCGTAAGCGATGGGGTCGAGCAGACCCCTAGGAAGGAGCCGCGGGGGACGCTAATCCAACAAGGGGCACGGCGCGGTCACAACATGGCCATCGCCGTCGGCCTGCGGTTGTGACGGTTCCAACTTTGACGAAACTCCTCATTTACATTTTTTGACTTAGATCTGTCCCTTAATACTTAATGCTTCAGTTCTGTATTCAAGATATGCTTCCCAGAGGACCTCTTACCTTTCAAGGGACTGAGGGGAGTGAAAAATAATGCATGCCTTCCTAGTCTGAATTGGAACCTCTGCGCTCTACGGAAAATTCAGAAGTCTACAGGACTGTTTTTAAGTGTAGGATAGACTTCAGAATCCTTCTGTATCTGTCTTTAGCAGGCTGCTTTTACTACACAGTCTCCAGGCAGCTGGAATCTTGCCCTTTAGACTTTGTTTGCGCAGCAACAATTATAGAACAAATTACAGTCCTAACACTCCTTCATTTGACATCGAGTTGGGTTTAGGACTGACGTTCAAAGAATCCATATCTTTCCATTCACAATGCACTGAAAGACTTGAAGTCATTAGTCTGTACACTTGCGGCTCCGGACCGAATTATAAATCAATTTATAAAATAATTTGATTTAAATGAATGCTGGGGAAAACCCTTGGGTGATCTGTAAATGGTGGAATGGTCTAGAAGCATCCGTAAGGGTTTTGCGTACGGTGTCAGCATTTAAATCGAGATGAAGAGCCGCTATCAGTCCGGAGCCAGATGGCGAGCGCAGCGTCGCGGCGAATCGCCGGCTGATCTATCACAGGCGCGCGCAGAAATCCACTTCGCTGCAGCTAACTGCAGTCACGCAGCAGCCGCGCGCCCCGCCTCGTGCGTGGTTGGCATTCCGAGCAAACGCTGGGGGGGGGCAGAGACTTTTTTTTTTTAAGTCCTAGGTCACCTTTGGGGATTTTCTTTACCTTCCTCCCTTCTGGTTCTCTAATACCAACTTTTGAAATCGTGCAACGATGTCTAATCTCGTTATTAACACTCCTGGTTTATTGTTACAGGTTTATTAAAATGGGTCACTGCATCTGGTTTTTGGTGATTTTGGAGCAACAGTGTTGGGGAAGGGGACATAAACAAATAGATATAGAAGAAGAGTCCTCTGTTTCCATGTTGAATAGTTTTTTTCTTACATGTTGCCAAGAACCAACATTTTCAGAGCTTTGCAAAATATCCATCCACGCATCCCTGATCCGTAACCACTAATTCAGGCCGTGCATTAGCTGTCTCGCTATTTACCAAACCTACAATGTATTTAACATGGCTGATTATAATTAAACATTGTCTCCATCCATTTTGTTCCCTGTCAGTTTGCCCTTCCCAAATGTGCAAAACAAACAAACAACTTCAATAACTCAAACCTTTAATAAATTTCCCATGGAATTCAGGTCTGTTCAAAGAGTAGCTTCATTACTTTATATTCCCCATTCCCGCACGTGAACGGTGAATAGCGCAGCCCGGCACACGAGGCCATCAGAAGGTATCAGAAATGATATAATTCCCTAACTTCTTCCATGCGTCAGTGCAGTTAAGCACGATTCCTTAATCGCATCATGAAGCACGCCGTCTTAATGTGCCTCAGTGGTTGCTGTATTATCACAGACGGGAGTGACAAATACATATCCTTGATCAGACGTGCAAGGTAAGATTCTGGAATCACTGCCAGCAAGGAGAGTTAAACACTTATTGATTTCCCATGCACTCCTAAGACGATATTTTTATTATAGTAATTGTCCGGCTTTCAGTAATTCAAATTTATTGATATTTCTGCCTGCTGAAGCAGGATAAACCCCCAACTTCTTAGAGAAAGACACACTGGAACAGCAAACAGTTCCACTTTCTAGCTGTGCAAATGTATACGTTGCACGAACTGTGGATAGTTATAAACTCTTATCGCCGAGGGAGAGGAAACAAATAATCCAGCAGTATTAGTGGAAAAAGCGTGAGAAAACTGATTAACGTGACTGTTCTGGATGGCGACCAGGCAAATGGGAACGGGTGACTACACATCAAACGGCTGCTAAAAGCAGGAAGTGCGCATTCAAAACACATTTGCGCTTCTAACGTCTTTTTGGCTGAGAAGTCATTTCGTAAGGTTCCCACTTCAGCGCACTTATCATTTAGTCATGTCCTTATTCCTCCAGCGGTGACCCTTTTCATTTTCTGCTTTATTCTCTGCTATCGCCATTAAGCAGCTCACCCAACCTCGGGGCAGGCTGATGTAAGCTGGACATTCCTCACAGGAGACTGTCCAAGGCCGACAGAGACCACCGTTGCTATATTTGTGCTCATATATTTGCAACCTCGGGACTCTTAAGTGCACGGCAGAAGTGGCAAGGTGCATTTAAAGGACACGAAATCAGCCTTGCCGGGAGCCTACGGATTGCTTTTTTTATAATGAGGCAAACTGTAACAGCATGTGATATGTGGCGCCCTCTTCAGGCTCACACCTGCACCAAAAGTGATCAAGTGTGGGGACATTTATGGGTAATATAACGGTTATATGAGTAATTGATTTATATCATACGTGGGAGAAATTAAATGATAGCGACTGGATTAAGAACATCTTAATGCATGTGACGTAACGATATTTCACATTGTAGCGGAAAATATGGAATTAACTCTGTTTACCGAGTTAATTACGAAAATAAGCAAAATCCCAGAATCTGTGGAAGAATCGTGGCACGCGTTTCAAAAGTACAGATTCAACCTACATTTAAATTTTTATAAAGGCACCTGACCAGGACCCGGTTGTACTGCGTTCCTAGTCAAACAAAGCCCTCTAGTGGCAGATATTAAACAATACACATAAGACTTCCAGAGAAGTTTACGTATTTACTATTCAATCTCCAAATAAACAGAAATGTCTGAAAGTAAAGAAATTTTCAAAATACCCACCTCAGCAGGAATAACAACTAACAAAACATTGTTAGTAGGAATAATGCTAATTATTCGTTGGGTCTCATGTGGTACAACTGGTAAATTGTCAAGTATTCAGAACACACCCTGGTGTGACTTAAAAAATAATCACTTAAAACTGGGTTAGTGTATATATATATTGAGAATAAAGAGATAACGTAGTTCATTACTGAAGTTAAAAATATAAGCTGTCGCCATGCAGATCAAAAATACTGAAGACTCAAAGTAACAAGGAGAGTAAGATTTAAGCATTTATTAAAATATTTAACAGAAGAAATTACAATCACAAAACCGGAGTTTCTAATAAAAATGCGAACAAAACCTTTAAAGCATAACAGAGGAACATTTTGCCAGAAATCAGTTTTTAAAAACAAGTTTTATTTAGACCCTGTTCACATGTTGTAAAAAACATTTCTAGATTTCAGTAAGTCTCACAAAAAAAAATTATAAAATGCATATTATTTCCCAGTGAAGAATATTTTTCATCAGTATAAATTTTTATCAGTATACATGTCAGGAAGAAACACAGAGAGTCAGAGCAGTCATGCGGAACTGCACCAGTGGAAGGCACCCAAGAACAACCAGAAACCTCCCGTATTCCAAGACCCGCAGGGGGCTTTCAGGTACGGACGGCGAGGGTGTGTGTGGTCCGGATCGCTAAACGGAGTGGGGGCTGGCTCGACAACGGCACTTCAAAAACCCAATTGGAGATTAAACTCCTGTAAACCCGGCAAAATGATGTCAGCTGCTCTTAATATCGAGCAACACAAGGGCGATTCAAAATATAAATATCAATCAGTCTCCTTTGTATAATAATCGGATAGCTCTGTAGCCCTTGCGAATGGGAAGGAGAGAGACACCAAGGATACCGACGACAGTGTGGCATGCGGGCAAGGCTGCAGTGCGACGCAGGACAGAGAGAGACTGCTTATACAAACAAGCAGTAGAAATGTTTCAATACAACATGTTAAACACAGCGGAGAATTTTTTTTAACGAACATTAAGAACTCAAAAAAAAAAACACAGGAGACTTTCATACGGTACTGAAAATAGATCGGGACTATCGATGGTGCCATTTCAAGGAGTAGGTCTACAGAAACAAAAATGGAGTTTCGTGGGCGGTTAAGAATCAGAGTAGAAAACAAATTCATGTATTTGACAGGGCCACCGGGTGTCACACAACACGGAACTAATGACATCGGAAAGGCGGAGGGGTAGTTTAATGTGACAATCAAAGCAGATCCCTATTTATCAAACAGCGATAGGCCCTGTTACTTCAGCTCGTGCCAAATCAAACGACACTAAACTACCATTAAAAAAAGAAAAGAGTTTTATATTTCATCAAGGCGTTACATCCGATATATTACCATGCCTTTGTTTTTTAATTCATCAGCAAATTGCTTCAAAAGTTAAAGGGGGAGCCAATGTAACAAGTATCTACAATAAAAAAAAAAAAAGATTTCCCCCAAAAGAAGACATCACTGGCCTCAGCGTATGGTTCAGGAATCACTACAGACATGACTGTTAGAGGGAGATAGGAAAGGGGTCGCCTTTTTCCACCATGACAAATGTGCGCTTCCTGTCGCGTGGAGCCCTTTCTCAGAAGAAAACACTGGTACCACCAAACACAAAACCAGTGAGGAGGAATCGATAACAGACAACCACCACAAGAGGGCACTTTTTAAATCAGGTGAAATCAAAAATAATAATTAACGAAGGAAAACAAAGCTACTTAAGACCTGAGAGGAGCAGGTGAATTTACTAAAGCGTGCATAATGATTTGCTGTATTAAAAATTAACTGTAGTCAAATTTTCTTTCTTTTTTTGGATAATTATCAGCATAACAGATACTGATTTCAAAGTCATCTTCTTGTAAAGAACTCTGTAGCTTCTAAAAAACTGTACAAAGAGGAGAAGAATCCGAAAGTACATTCAACATCTGTTAATGAGGTACTGGGAAGGTCTTAGTCACAGGACAGCGTTCACAGTAGGAGTCGAGTTAATCACAGAGACTGCTCCCCCTCCGGCGAGGCTGTCAGCGCATGTTCAGCCAGGGGCATCTCGCCACGACACCCACGCTGCCCAGACACATGCGGCTCTTTGGATAGGCCCGGCTGTCAGAGCCGCTGGGATGCCGAGAGCTGCGGTTAAGGGCAGGGGGGGGGGGTGATGCGGATGCAGGGATGCCACCGGCAAGCTCACGGGGATGCCGGAGCACGCAGGACTGTCAGAATCGAGACGCCCCGTCACCGCTGCCCGCAAGGCCACATCACAGCAGCCTCCCGTGCGACCGACGCACAGCATCGACTCGTCAACTAGGCGCCGGAAACGGAGCCGCGGCCCACGCGGCCACCGGGCCGGACGATACCTACTGAACACGCTGAGCATTAAGGAGCTGACAAGCGCCGCGCCGTCAGCAGTTACGCCGGTTTAAGGGCAGGACGGGGAAGGGAATCGGAAGTGATGTCCGATTAGGTGCCTTAAAGGAGTCTGTTTATCGAGAGTGTCACAATTCGTTTTCCAGGAGAGACCCAGAAAGACAGAAACATCACATTAAAAGGACAATGCTAAGGTCACCTGAAACCTGAGGGGGGGGGGGGGGTCTGAAATGTACGGGAGGAAAAACCCCAGAATTACACTGTAGCTTAGTGGTGTCTTACTGTCCACCGATGCAAATTACAAAATGTTAATTATACAAAGGCATAAGCAGTGCTACCAAACATCAAGCTCACTTAAAGGGATCTTTGTTTTTAACAGTTTGAGAAGAATTTCCTTTCTACTGGACTAACGAAAGCTGGAGTTTAGCCTGAGAAACGACTGCAGAGTCAGACAGACACAGTGTGGTTAAGAACATCGGCTTGAGGAAAGGTCTTGACATGGCCAAAAAAGGTAGTAAAAAAACTACACACACACACACACACACACACAACTAAATCCTTGAGAAAACTGTTATTGCTTATCACGGTGTTCGGGGGGAGGGGGTAGAGGGGAGAAATGGGGTAGTAACAAAAAGGCAGAACGGATGGAGTGACCACAGAATGAAACGGTGGGAGGAAGACCTGGGAGTGTGAAGAGGTGAAGCAGGGCAGCATGTCAGTGTCACTCAACCTGCGGAGGGGCGTGGCATGAGGGGGCGGGGCACGGAATGTCACTGTCCGCTACTGGTCAGCCGACAGGTCTCTCTCTGTCTCCGCCTTGGAGGGTTGCCCTGGCGATGGGGTGTGGGGGGGCCGGGTGATGGGGGTGATGCCATGGGCTACAGGTAGCCCCCCCGAGACAATCCCCTCCCCTGTGGCTCCCGCCACTGGCAGGCCGGCCGGGAACCTATGGGAAACGGCAACAACACTTGGTATTGAATCCCTGCCACGTACGGCGCTAAGCAACCTCGGCCCCCGCGCGCCCCCCCCCCCCCTCACCTGTAGGCCGCAGCAGCGCCTCCGTTCAGCTCCGTGTGCCCCCCCGCTGGGTCCATACCCATCCACTGGGAGGTGGCCATCAAGTACTCCTTATTCACACAGTTCTTCAAGCTGTCAGGGATGCGGCCTAGAGGGCAGTCATCAGTAAGGGGGAGTCAGGGTGGGGTCAAGGCAGGGTCTCTACCCCAGACAGCAGTCATCAGTAAGGGGTGGTCAGGGTGGGGTCTCGACCCCAGACAGCAGTCATCAGTAAGGGGTGGTCAGGGCAGGGTCAGGTTGGGATCTTGACTGCAGACAGCAGTCATCAGTAAGGGGTGGTCAGGGTGGGGTCTCGACCCCAGACAGCAGTCATCAGTAAGGGGTGGTCAGGGCAGGGTCAGGTTGGGATCTTGACTGCAGACAGCAGTCATCAGTAACAATCCTAAACAAATAAGATAATGAATTCGAGTTGCAGCAACCTTGGGATGAAGAGCTCACCCTTTGTTAGTCTGGAATTGCAGTTTCTCAAAATCCAGATGGATTAAGTGCTTATAAAAAAGTTATTCATGTCTCAGACAGCTTAGAATCCCCATGACTGTAATACAGCCATAACTGTGGCACGGTCACCATATTAAACAGAGAGATGCTACACGGAATGGGAGGCCTGAAGCCGCTGACGGCTCCGTTTTGGCAGCCCTGACTCACCAGACAGTAAACATCAGATCCAGCCCACGCTGCAGGTACCTGTGATGGCGCGCCGCACCTCTCTCCCTGCCTCTTCCCGGGCCTCGACCGACGCCTGCTCGCTGTACCAGGACGTGTGCGGGGTGCAGATCAGGTTGGGGGCGTCCTTCAGGGGGCCCTGGGCGAAGCTGGGGGGCACAGGAAGCCATGACACCGAGGGTGACACCAGGGTGAGTAGGTGTGTGTATGGGTTATGTATATATTACACTGAAGGGTCATTTGGTCCCCACAATGTAATAAAAACCCAACGAAACTCAATTTTATAAAAAATCTGTGACTGCAGTCAAAAATCTAAGAAATGTCAAAGTATCTGCCTTTGGTTTAGCCTTAAAATCATCCTATAGTCCTACACTGTACTGCATGTAAACTACCGTAACACTGTAAACACTGTACAATCTACACAGTACTGCATGTAAACTACTGTAACACTGTAAAATCTACACTGTAAACACACCCTGTACAATACAAACCCTGTACGTGTCCCCTCATCAAGACGGTGACTAACAAAAGCAGACCTGAATGGTTCGGTCTCGTGGACATCGAGAGCGGCTCCTCGTATCCGACCCTCCTTCAGGGCCTGGGCCAGCGCTTTCTCATCTACCAGCCCTCCCCGCGCAGTGTTCACCAGGAAGGCGCCCTGCCGCATCTGCGTGTGGAAAGGAGCGACGGGTTAGGTCCGCCCCCTGGTGGCGGGTAACGGGGGCCGGCGGCTCAGTGCCGCGCACCTGCTTGATTGTGAAGTCGTTGATCAGGTGGTGGTTGTGCTCGTTTAGGCTGCAGTGCAGCGACACGCAGTCCGAGTGCATGAGCAGGTCCTGCAGCGTGGCCACGCGCTGGAGCCCCAGCGAGCGCTCAACGCCGTCTGGCAGGTACGGGTCGTAGAAGACCACGTTGAAGCCGAACGCCTTGGCGCGCAGCGCCACCGCCTGGCCAACACGCCCTGCATGAGGACAATGAGACATCAGACAAACCTACCACCATCTTGGACCCATCTGTCAGCACTCTGATATCCCCACCTCTACACCTACGTCTACGCCTCCGGCTCCCTCACCCAGGCCGATTATCCCCAGCGTCTCTCCCCGGATGCGGGCGGCCCCGCCGGCCACCTCCCGAATTTGCTCCACACCGGAGGCTCGCGTGCCCTCGCGAAGAGCCTGGTGGATCCAGGTGACACGCCGATACAGGTTGAGGATGAAGCAGAGTGTGCTGTCTGCGGTCTCTTCGATGGATGAGGACGGCACGTTGCACACCGCGATGCCTGGCCGCCCCGGGGAGGGAAAAGGAGACAGATGAGAGTGGTTTGGAGGCCCGCGAGGGGGGGGGAGGATCGCCCTAAAGGATGGGGCCATGGGTGCTCACCGAGGTCAGCGGCAGCCTTGATGTCCACGTTGTCAAAGCCGCTGCCTATGCGCACGATCACACGCAGCCCCTTGAACTTCTCCAGGTCGTCCCGTGACAGTGTGATGGTGTGATACATGAGGGCGGCTACAGCCTCGTTCAGCACCTGCAGGGAGGGCGCCGGGCACGTCAGAGAGGCACGGCGGCCATTTGATTGTCCGGGGGGGGGGCCAGAGAGTGAATGAGCGAGCGTGTATGGGGGCCAGAGGCTGTGAGGAGGACGGCGGCCACCTTCTCGTGGATTTCCTGGGTGGACTGGGCATCGCAGAAGGCGACGGTGGCCACGTCCTTCAGGACCGGCATCTCCACGGTGCAGTCACGCCCATCCAGCAGCGCCACCAGGGGGCGCGGGTGCATTGGCCCGTTCAATATTGGAGGGCGGATGCCTGGAAGGGACAAACGGAAAAGGCCAGTTTCAGAGGCAATGGTTTTAAAAATGGCAGAGTGAGCCACTGGTCTTTAACACGACTTCTCCAATTCAGAGTACCTCTCACTTCATCATGAAGTTCACGAGCTACCAGACACCCTCGTTCCTCATTCTTAGAAAAACCCTTTTTTAATAAGACACAAAACACTCAACCCTGGTGCTCAAGCACACAGATGCTGGTGTGAAAATGCTGGAAATAGATGTGCCCTGTAAATTTCTCAGATGGAAGCCAGGACTGCATACACAGGCTGACACACACAAGCGTTAATGGACAGATAGTCTGGAAAACAACAAAGCATTATATTTAGGACAATTAGATAAAAACATATATATTCTATAATCACTACCAAGAAGAGCATAACAAGCCAAACCAATCCTAAACACAAAAACCAAATAAATATTTCAGAACGTCAGACTTCCTACGATTAAAAGGAAGCTATGCAACAGACAACATTGTGCTCCTAGAGGCACGTGCTTAAAAAAAAAAAACTACAGGCAAGATTGAATTCTCATTCACCATGTTATTTTAATATCAATGACAGCATTCAAAGAACTGGTGCCTAATTAACATTGACTTGATGATAATGGTGCCTACCATGGCTATGTAATGTCAGATGTCTTGCAGCTTTAATGAAGCCTTAATTCTGAAAAGGAATTTTTTCCTCAGACATACAGAAAATGGAGCGCTGCAGACTTTCTTCACCTTCGCACTCTCGTTCAACACTACGGTTTGCGCCACAAGGTTTCGCGCTCGCAGCCGCGTTGAAGAACAGCGCTGCCTGGCTGCCGCCTGACCCTTGACGGAGCGTAAACACGCCAGAACATGGCGGCGTGATGAAGCTGCGTGGCACACCAATGCCGCCAGCTCTACAGCGCCAAGTGCTAATCACAAGGCCTTATGGGTAATGTCCAGGAACTAAATCAGGAGCCACATTCCCTGCCGTTTAACAAAATCTCCCATAAAAAAAAAAAACACGCAGAAATCCACAGTAAGTCATTGAACAGTGACCCTCGCGACAGTACCACCCGCAGACACCGGAGGCAGAATTACAGTCAAGCTGTTATAATTTAACACGATTGATCCGCTTCAAACTCAAGGCTTAACCATCTCTCTCTCACACACGCACACACACCCGCGCGTGCGCGCACACACACACACACCACTGGCACTACAACTATATGCAGAGGGAGTTACAGTTCACCGTAGTTTTTCATTCAGCACGATCCGACATGACTGAAAACGGGGGCATCAAAAAAAACAGAGCGTTTGTGAAGACTAGGAAGGTGGCAACCGTGAAAGGCCAATAGTGGATATTCAGGGCAGAGGACCCAATGGGGGTGTTCTACACACATCAACGACAACAGCTGAAGCGCGAGCCCCTGACATCTACGCACACGCGTCCAGAGTACACAGGGACGTGGAGGAAAGATAAAAATGACGGCACTCTGGCCTCCAGCTAGGCACGGGGGGGGGGGGGGGGTGAGATGAAAAGATTAGGGACAAAAAAAAAAACAAAAAAAAGAGGAGGGGCTATTCTTTCCTGTTGAAGAAGGCAAGTGTGAGCTTGGAGTTTAGAGTGGCGCCTAAAGGAAACCGCGCATCCACAAAAGTCACATGGGTTTACTACGCCACAAACCAATCATATCACATAGTGAATAAGAATCTTCCATGTATTTTCATTAACGTGTTAGGCGCTTCCTGTTTCTAGGGAAAATGGAAACACACACAAAAGGACGACTCCGACGGCTGGGACGACGCGGACCCATTTACACAGGCCTCTCACGCGTCACTCTACTGGTGGGGCGGGGACTTCAGCAGGCCACGACATCGTCCATTCAACACTTGCATGTCCTCCTCGGCCACATGGCACCGGGGGGGCGGGGTCATGCACAATGCCACGACATGCCGCTCCTAATCTCCCTCACGTACACACCACAATTTCCATGGCAGCTTCAGGGCCACTATTTAAGAAGGGCAGAAAAAAATAAATGGCCAAAAAGGGAAGCAGCCCCCATCTGAATCCTTTCCTTCACAAAGACAATAGAAAAAAGCTCTCAGAACTCTAACCTTGCATGCTGCAGTTCGCTAGGATGCCGCCGTTTACCGCTCCGCTTACACTTACAGCCAAGGGTGTGCTCGTCTAGAACGGCCCCAGCCGTCACGCACTCCCTCCCCCCCACCCTGTGGCTCCTCCAATCCGGCACGGCCTCTATTCATCGCCAGCCAACCAGAACTAACCTCATTACCATAGAGGCGGGGCTGCGGGCAGTTCAGCTTCTCGCTAATTTTAAAGGAGCCGGCTTACAAAGATCCACATTTCTGCATGCGGCAGCACTGTACCAAAGCCACTGCATTGTTTATTTTCTTTTCCCCAGCAGATATTTTGCAGTGACTTCAGGCTGAGGGGCATTTAAGGAAATAAGCATTACTAAGCTCGGTGCGGTCTAGGGGGGGCTGGCAACGTGTGCAATTAATCGCACCAGACAATGAGGCCTGTTTCCACACATTCATAAAAGCTGACAGATCCTCAGCTCTCCCCCCCCCAGCTCGGAGGTAACGGCACGCTGAGACCTCGGACCGGAAACCGTGAACTGTATCTGTGCTAATAAGATTTGCAGCAACACAGTGTTTCCATGCAACCCAGAGACATAGAAGTATTCTCCCAGGCAGCACATCACAAAGATAAACGAGGAGTAAAACACCCAGGAGGAGGCCTGGCTATAATTCACATGCTATAAAACCTGCCACATTTATAAACCACATTTTTACCTGACATACTTCAAATTAAGGCCTTTTTTCAGCTATTGTAGAGTCTCACTGACTGGCAGTAACACCGACTGCTGGCTGTGTATTGATTTTCTTTTTTTTGACTCTTCTGAAAAGGGTAGATTGCAGCTCTAATAACCTGCATTTCTGTTAGTTTGCAGTGGTTGTCACTCCACCACCAGTAGCAGAGCCTGTCTGTCTCTTCTTGGTTCAAAGATGCACCTTGAGCTCAGAAATTACCCTCAGCACAGAGGGAACAGACTCCCTTTGAGTGTATCCTATACTACAGGACTTATATTGACTATAGTTATTGTCTGTTGTACCCCTGCCACCCCCAAACAAAGTGTGTTTTAATGATGATACTAAGATTTTTTTCCTTGACTTGGAAAGTTACCGTAAATTAGCAGCAGGTTCTACACATAAAATAGAAGAATAAAACAGAGAAACAAAACACTCCTAATTTCTAAACCTTCACATTTGCGGAAATGTTTTAATAGGACATGTAGCATCCAGTGATTCAGACAGACACATTTACAGTGAGTTAGTAAGCACACGTCAATGTTCACAGTTTTTAAAACAAACTACACGAAATTACACAAACAAATGTAAGGATTAGAACAGGCAACTGCGCCGATATGTTTTCCGTAACACAAGTAAACATTTACATCACATGCCAAGTACTGATGCAATGTAGCGATTTCCCAATTCCTTACCTCCAGGCAACAAAACATTCAGAAGTAAAGTTACGTCCACATCTGAACTGTTTTGGCACAAATTCCTCATCTCACAAAAAGACTCTTTCAGTGTCACCATTAAATTGCCAATTATTCAATCCCATACTAAAATTTCATACAAATCACAGAAAATGAAAGGTTTCTGAGACCATTGATCGTCCTGTAATCTATTTTACAAGGACTTGTCACCTAGTTCTTGTGTTAATTGCCAAAATATGATAAATAAAAAATGATAAATGCTGCACAGTAACTGTAACGTCACCTACAAAGCTGCTCCAAATTAACCAAAATCTTTTACTTAATGAAAATAAAGCTGGTATTCTTGCAGGTAACGAGATTGCATTTACTCTGATCGGCCCAATTTAGGAACAAAGATAACTGACATTAAAACATACGTTTAGTATTTTTTTATTTATTTTTTTTAACCAAAACCAAATGTTTCTTGGCAATAATTCATACACCCCCATTACACAACTTCCCACCTAAGGATTCTGTTCTTTGGTCTGATAGGCTTAATGTACACTGTCCTGTTCCACTCCATTTTTCCAAGTCCTTCGCTTACAAACAGATCTGTCACAGACTGTGAAAGGCATTCTCCAGATGGCTAGAAGATTCTCCTTCACATGTTCAGAATAAAACTCATGTCAGGCCGACCTTTAAATTGCAATTCACACATACAGCGCAGCAGACACTTCGCGATCACAGCATTGCTTGCCCTCAAGTGCAAATCCCATACATTCCACCATCTAATACGTCTTTCTACCAATCCATGCGCCGCGGCGTCTCTCCAGCTGCCCACGGACCACAGCAGTCTTCGGGAACGTTACTGACCTTCACAGATGCGATCCAGTCTCTGCCTCTTGACTTTATGCTTATCCATATGGGAACCACAGACCGGCAGTGTCCACCCGATCCGCCACAGCGCCGACCACTATGAAACCCTTCAGTACGGACCACCTCCCTGGGAAAGACAGAAGCGGGGGGAGGTTTCATAGATCCGGAGAGACCCCCACCACGATGACACCGTCTTTCATTCTGCCTAATGCACGCCAGGCTTAACGATAGGAACATGCCGGTAAGAGAGAGACCCAAACACGAATCCTCCAGGACATGATGTGAAAAGCACGCTGACGTGTTATAACGCCCGGGTAAGGGCACAGGGTGCCGGCCGTGTTCGGGCAGCTTCGGGGTCCGACTACGGCCGGCAAAGAAACCGCCACCCCTCAGCCGGGGGAACTGACCGGCCAGCGAGCCATACTCGGTTTCAAAATGTCACGTAGCGGGTTACAGCGACATACACTTACCGAGTCAGCGGGGTCCAGCGGCTCCCAGGCGGACACGGCGCTGTCGACGCCTCGGGTCGGAGTGCGAATGCGGGGACGGGCAGAGCTACTGGCGAGGTCCGGCGGAGCCGAAGCCGCCGCCGCCGTGCTGGCCGTGGCGCAAAGCCCCGCAGCTAAAGCTAAGGCTAACGCTAGCCCGGAGCGCCCGACCTCGGCCCCCCGACTCTCGCCGTCTACTACGAGGAAACTGGGCCTGGCCCGGCGCTTTCGGCACACCGTGTACGCGCTTCACTCGGACAGGCAAAGCTTCGCGGCCTCCGGAGGGTTAACCGTGAGCAGCTCGGCAGCCTTCACTCTCTTTTGACGGCCATGAGAGGAGGGAACGGGGGGGGGGGGGGGGGCGG
>JAODLD010000054.1:5573116-5588725 GCA_026781065.1 Mormyrops boulengeri | reverse complement strand
CCCCCCCCCCCCCCCCCCCCCCCGCCCCCCCCCCCCCCCCCCCCCCCCCCCCCCCCCCCGCCCCGCCCCCCCCCCCCGAGGAAACCGTTGGTTGGGCGGCGGTCGAGGAGCGCGTCCGGCGAGGAAGGAGAGGAGCTCCCGCCGGGCGCAGGAGCCCGAGACGGGACGGCGCCCCCGTGCGGAAGCCCAGGTACTGCACGTGGGGCCCAGATACCGGCGCACGCACCGTGCTGCCCATCGGTCAAACATCACCTCGAGTCACAGTTCACATTTCACATGCGTGTGATTACATCACCTGGCCGCAGGTCCTGCACAGGGCGAGCTTGTAGCGCCGCCGTTAAAAAGCCCGAGGTATTGGCTACTGACACACACAAAATGGCAGGAACCCGCAAATTAGCGTTTCATTGGGGTCTTTTCTGGGAATCTAAAATGCCCGGCAATGTGTGGGATTTCGCTTTGTTTCATGTTGATATTTGCTTTCTACGGTCATCATACTTTCGGTGCCTGTTTGTGCTGCTTTGACGCCTCTTGCGTCCTGCTCAGGCGTCTGCTTTTTTTTGGCAAGGTAAAAAATGGCCGCCCTGCCTTCATGCTATACAGCTAACCAAGCGCTCTTTCATGCGTTACTGACTTCATTTAGGTTATTTGGTCTCCGATTATGAATTCGGTACACCGCTACGAGAATGCACGGATTTCAAACTGAAATCAAATGTTACTAACATGCTGCCGATACATACATGACCACCAAAATAATACGGGAAACAGATAAACGGCCCGTGTGTAAAAAGGCACGAAGAGATGGGAGTAAGAAATGAGTGACATGTTCCTGAATATTTGTTAATTTGACTGAGTACACAGGAGTCTCACATTCCTTCTCATATAGTTTGACACATGGGGAGAGGAATTTACCTTAAAAAAGCATTTAAACAAGCAAACAGACAAACAAACACGAATAAAACCAGGCACAGCATAATCACCAACGAGAAAAATGAAACAGGCCATTCTCTTTCATTGTAAAATAATCTTCAATAAACTTTATTTGTACACAAACTGCAATTCTGTAACACATAAAAAAAAAATCTCCAAAAAGACACCAACATTTCACTCCTCCTCCCAGCTGGCACCTTGACAAATAAAATAAATAAAAATAAAAACAATGGTATTAACCAAACAATCACTGTACAACACAACAGTACTTTGTGCCCTCAGAATACAATGTCAGCTCTTTCAGTTCATTAAACCTTTCAAATACAGTGCATTATCCATATCGGTTTTTTTCCAGCAAAAAATGAGGTCATACAGATTAAGAAAACAGCAGAAAATATCAAATAACTCATATAACACCTACAAGTTCCAATTTGTAATACTGTGAAAACAAATCTGGTGTTTTCTTAAGGCTTATGCAGACTCCCAGGGGACAGCGACGGAGGGTAGAAAGAACTGCAGATATGGAAGTGTGCAATGTGGTACAGACATCTCTTTATATTCACAACTGGAAACAAAAAAAGAAATCCAGTATAAAAAAGTAAAAGTCTTTGCTACAAAAAGAAAAAAAAACCTCCAGATCACACAATTAGGAGAAAGTGATGGTGGATAGACGGAAGGAAACCGTGAAGGACATTGCTGCGCCAGCCACGACAGTCTACCGCCACGTTCCCCTCTGTCAGTTCGCGGTGGGACAGTGGAGGACATTATACCCATAATACACGGCGTAGGAACGTCTCGCTTTTCCAGCACTCCAATTAGTTAGCGTCGCGGCACCTGACCCCGGGTCACGGTATGGATTCCTTTGCAGGAACAGCGAATGGGGCGATCTGCATTCATTCTTCTCGGTAATGTCACTTATCCTTTTTTTTTTTGTTTTTGTTTCTTTTTGACCCTGCTTGTGTCCGCCTGAAGGGCAGCTGAGTTCCTGAGAGCCCTTCCAACATGGAGGAAGCGGACCGAGGCAACGGAAGCAGAGCTTCGGATGCTGGCGATGGAGGATGGACATCCCACAAACCATATTAATTCTCCTCAATGAGGGTCAAGTCCAGGTCCGTACAGTCCCTCTCAAAAACACTTTGCTGCCCCCCTTCACTGCTACCTTTAGCTTCCTCCTCCTCCTCCTCCTCCTCTTCTTCCTCGCCTTCTTCTCCCTCCCCCTCCTCTTCGCTCTCGCTCAGTGGTCCGATGCTCGTTCGGCCCAGCCCCTCGGCTGGGGAAAACGACCCGCGGAAGTCCCTCCAAAATGGCTCCGTGCCCCCATAGTCCTCGCCGTAGCCCAGCCTGCCCTGCTCCATGAGGCTCAGCGGGTCGCTACTCCGAGTCTGCAGAGGGATTCAGAAAAAAAGACGAGTCTGCACTTCTAATGCAACTAAAATTAAATACAATCTTTCATTTAGTGTAATTCTAACAGGTATGTAATCAACAGCTGGAAATGCCATTATGTATCTGATTCCACCAGCATTTCTCTGTTAAAGCAAGGCTCCTATAACATGAGACAGTTGCATGCAGCATAAACAGAGTGATCTAGAAAAAAAACAACACAGGAAATGCTGGTGACATTTCTGCCCGCTATGCCGCTTTGTGCGCACAGATGTGGCAGCGATGCGATGACTCAACGGTTAAAAGCCGGCACCAAAATTGGGTGGCTCCGCCCAGCATCGCAAGACAATTATGACATGTGATAGTCATGCAAAAAAATATGTTAATGACATCATGTCTGCTTATGGGTCATTACAAAAGCGCCCCCTAAAGGTCATAAGTAGTTAAAGGCTACATATTGGTCCATAAAACAAGTCTTGCAGATTTTCCCTATATTTAGTTTACTAAACTGGACCTAATCTCAGTTGAACTTTATTCTCAATTAATCAATCCTTCATTCTTTATCCAAAATCTATTATAAAATCTATCGTAAAATAATCTAAAATAATGAGCATGATGTATCATTTCATAGTTATTATACCACATATAGCCATCAAACACACTTTAACATGGGTGGAATCTTACAAATCACAAAACAATATTAGTGAAGCCTAATGTTGTTCGAGCAGGCAGTTAGGAGGGAAACACCTGCAGGACAGATGCCGTCACAGCAGGGGGCGCCAGATCCAATAAAGATTTAACACCAGGCCGAAAACCAATAAAACCTTATCCATTCACACACTACGACCTCTTCAATGAAGTGTTACGAGCAAGACCAAACCGAAAGGCATCTTTAGGAAAACACCAGTACAGGAGGCTGAAAGAATGAGGAAGAATTTTCCTTCTGCCAAGACATTAAGAATCAGAGCAGCTGTATGCAAACACGTAAAATGTTTGGCAGTTTGACGCCAGAACTGAAGCAGGGATGCTGGCCTACCTGCCACTATCTGCCAGCTGGCTACTGTCACATAGGGGTCTGGGCAGGAATCCAGTCACAAGGTGAGAGGACAAATTCGAACCCAAGTCATGACTGGGACAGCAGTGAAGGATTAATTGCCTCAGCATGGCACAATTTCCGGAAACGGGGCAGAGACTGTAGCTCATGGGAGTTTTACTTACGCAAAGATGTTCAGAGGGCAGAAGGACAAATGATTAGTACAGAGAGATAACTAATGAGATTGTAGAGGAGGCGGGGCCAAGCAACTAGAGGAGGCGGGGCCAAGCAATCACATGTCTTGATCCTGCCTCCTCTAGTTGCTTGAGCCCACCTCCTCTACAGTCTACTGTAGTACTCTACAATTGGTTCTCTCTGAACCTGAGCCACAATACAATATGGAAAGTACTGAAAATGTATAGATAATGATTCCTATACAGTAAAGCCAGCTTTCAAAAACTTCAATGGGTCAATCTCCCGGCTATAGTCATCCACTAAGTAAATGGCAAAGCAGCTGCTCTGTGGAGTGTGACCTTCGATTTTATAACTTGGTCCCCATCATGCACTCTTACTCCCCCTATTGCCTTAGTGTTAACTCACTTACACTAAGACCGCATCAGAGTGAGTATTAGAGAGGAGGGAGATAGGACACATGAAAGCTGCTGACGGTAACGCAATTTCAGGCTTAAGGCGAACGCTGTTGGGCACTAAAGCATTCTGGGAAATACCAGTTTCCTCATTACAACCATCAAAACCAATGTGTGATTTATAGCTGTAGTAACTGAATTACATCAAAACGGCTCTGCACGAACTCCTGAGATTCACAGATCATGGCGGTTAGGCGGGAATGTCCGGTACACAATATCTGTTAAACTATATCTGTTTAATATTTTATGCTTGATCGAAATCGGCAGCGATCCGGAGCCTGATGAAGGGACACATTCTGGGACAGGATGGCAGCACGGAGCGGCACGCGCACGGTCTTACGTTGCAGATAACTGGGAGGACACCGCAATACACAAAGTGGTCACGTGACTATGGCAACAAGCTGAATTTCACACAAACAAACAGCCCTAACCCTACCACTGCCACACGTCTACTCTGTTCCACTCTGCTTGCATATGCAGCAAGAGCTCAAATAGGATTCTGTGCCATAAACCCGCAGAGCCATACCTGGAGTATAAAACCACGTGTACAACAGGCTCAAGTCTGCTCACAGTCCTCTGTCTGCATGAGACCTATATCTATTTTATCTACCCTTCAACATGCAGAGATATTAGCATTTTGAGAAAAAAAAATTGGGCCCCATACCATTATTAATGAATGAATGAATGTGGACTTGTTGGACTGTTTGGGGGGGGACTGGAATACACCCCATGATGACACATAGACAGCATGCAAACTCCACACACATGGAGACTCGAACCCTGGACTCCACAGGTGTGAGGCGACATTGCTAGCCACTGCACCACCATGCGCCCCCTACTGAATTTATCAAGGCTGCAATAGTCTGACATCAGGCACACTTTCCAGGGGGGGTGAAGACCTGGAGGGTGTTCCACAAAGCAGGATTTCTCAGCCGTCTGGGTTAACTTAAGCTAGAAGTCATGATCATCCAATAAGAGTATTGGTAAGGAGCATTCCTATTGGACAACCATGACTGAGAAATTCTGGGGGAAAGCAGGATTTCTTGCTTAGTCAGGTAACTTGTATTTATGCTCACCTGGGCTGAATGAACTTTATTGTCATTCCCTTACATTTAGCTCAGACTACCTTAAATCTGTCAAGTTATCTGGCTAAGCAAGGAGGCCTGCTTTGTGGAACACCCCTCCTGGTCACTGGGAAAGAGCAGTGCAGCCTGGGAGTTTATGATAACTTCCTCAACCGGGACTGTAATAACTGCTAAAGGCTAACGGCTAGTTGTCCCCCAGCAGTTGGCGTCCGTGGGCGCTAACCTGTGTCATCTTGCTGAAGTCGAGCTCAGGCCGTGCGCAGGGCCTCGTCTCCGGGTCGCGGCGGCGCTTCAGGCCCGGCTTGCGCAGGAGCAGATCGCAGGGTTGTGAGTGGCATCGCGGGTGCTGCGGCGGTGTGGCGCGGCGCAGCGAGCAGGGCGTGCTGCAGGCGGACGAGGGTGATGGGGGCACGGCTGAGGGGCGGGCGGCGGCAGCAGCGGCAGAGGCGGCGCGGGGCGGGGCCGGACCTGGCGGCAGGAAGTGGGCGGCGGCCTCCAGGATGTGCACCGGTGAGAGAGAGAAGCGGCGCTGGGCGGCCGGTGGCGCCGAGAGGGCGGAGGGCGAGGAGGAGCAGGAGTACGGCGGGGCAAAGAAGCAGCAGCAGCTACTGCTGCTGCCGGTGGCGACAGCGGTGGTGGCGGAGGCGTCGGCAGGGTCCCAGGGGAAGCCCCAGGGCAGCGGCGAGTCAGGGCTCAGCGCCAGGCTGTAGAAGGTGGGGCTGGAGGAGGAGTGCAGAGCCGGCTTGGGCGACGCCCGCAGAGGACACGCCCCCCCCGCACACTCCCCGCTCTGGCAGCGCCTCTTTACCGGCGTCCAGATCTTGGAGGCGCTGGGCCTCCAGGTGAGGCGGCACTGGGCCAGGTCCTCGGGCACCGACAGCGAGCGGCAGTGCCGCTTGGAGGGAGGCGGGGGGGCCGGCGGAACTGGGGGTGGCGGGGGGACCGGAGGCGGGGCCGGAGCTCCGCCCAGGGCTGGGCCGCTTGCCGGGGGGCTGGGGACCGCAAGCTGCCGGGAGCCATCCCTCTCAGGGAGGGAGGCCGCGGGGGGGCCCAGGGGAACTGGGTTAGGGGGGAAACTGGAGCTGAGCGCCCCCTGAAGGCCAGGCTTGGGAGGAGGGCACAGCTGCCAATAGCTGCTTTCTGTGGGGGAGTAAAAACAGGCACGACTGAAAAGATTCATGCAAAAAGTACAACATAAGGCATAAAGAAATGGGTAAATGATACAATGCAAACAGGAATGTCATCTCAGGACGTTAGGGACCCTCCCCACAGCTCACCTGGCATCAATCCATATGTGGAACGGCAAATTCCTGGGCTGTCGGGGTCCACTGTACACTGGAAGACAGACACAGTCACTGGACGGGAGACGGAGGACAGAGAGCAGGACAGGCAGAAGCAGAACAGGATTACCGAGGTGCATGAAGCAAGTGGAGACTGGACTGCTGGGGGGGGGCATTGGGGTACCACTGTTCAAACTGTCAGAAGTCTTTGGGGGCGGGGTTCCCTCCTAAAGGCTGATTTATGCTTCTGCATCGAATCGACACTGTAAATACGGAATAGCTATGAACCCCACCCCGACATGCCCCTCCCCAGAAATTAACCACACGTCATGGTTACGAGCTAAATGTTTGTTTTTTTTCCTGTTTCAATTGCGTGATTCAACAATTGTATAAATCGCAGGGTGGGAAGACAATAAACGCCACATCCGAAACTATGTATCATCTACCGTTTTAGCAGGGTAATTGCCGCGCGACACAGATACAGCAGCGCACAAGTATAAATACTCATAACGGCGTGGGCCACCTGCGTAGGTCATGGCGTAGCCTCGTCGCAGAAGTATAATCAGCCTTTAGTTTTTGAAGGAGAGCTGGTACTGAATCATATTTCCTCTTGTGGAGGGTCCAAGGACCATCATATTAAATCACTAATGATCTGGCCTGTTGGATGGGCAGACAATCCACAGTCACACCCCTGCATCCATGCATCCATGCATCCATGCATCCATCCATCTTCCAGCCGTTCAAAGTCACGGGGGACCTGAACACAGGCAGCACAGTGCACAAGGTTTGGGGGGCACCTTGGACGGGATGCCGGCCCATTGCAGGGCACGTACGTGCTCACACACACAATCACACACTACGGACAATTCAGGGGAGCCTAGCGGCAAGTCTTTGGACTGCAGGAGAAAACTCAGATATCGCAGGGAGGTTGTGAAAACTGCACACCGACATACGGTGTCACCCCACAAAGGAGATGAGGTCATCAGATCACGTGGTTGATTCAAAAAGGTCAAAGACGTTAAGTGTCAAACACTCGTGGACACTGAAGCGGACAGACTCACCAGATTAGGAGAGATTGCCGTGTGGTGCGTTTGGCTGTCCAGACTCTGGCTCTTGATGTGCACGGTTACGAATGTTACCATGGCAAGGTGCTACGGAGCTGGGATGGGAAGGCGACCGGAGCACCCATCCGTCCGTACACCTCAGCGTCTGTACGGGAGAGACTGCACTGTTACCATCTCACAGCCATTACACCTGTGGTGTTAAAAAAAAAAACTCATTCATACAACTGTTAATGACCCTGAAGCCAATATGACCTCAGAGGAGACAAATCTTAGCGCCTGGATTTTGACTGGTTATCAAGGCAGTCAGACTGCATCACAGCAATTTCACAGCATTAATTTTATCACCGTAGACACACCCCTAATTACCCCACAATTGTCTAGGAGTTTTTTCCATCCATTCTTCCATACCTTGTTGTTGCTTCATAGCTTATTTCATCTCCATATTATACATAAAGAAGACTGGAAAGTCCATTTTAATTCGACACCCACTCAAAAGTTGTCAGCAGACATTTACCTTGCTGATGCACGGTGTAAGACAGAATCTAGTCAATGTCAACACTGATTCTCTCATGTGCCTGATGGCAGAACTGATTATTAATGTTAACTGAATTAACAACCTAGAGGGCTGTATTAACAGACCACTTAATGGACCCAACGGACGGTGGAGGACTAGTTATACTTGAATTCAAAGGAGGAATCATCATAATAATAATAATTATAATGCTGTTATTGCAGAATTCCCAGAATTCCAAGTGCTTCATTTGTAAACTCTGAGATGCCGGAGCTCATAAAGACCATGATGACATCATACACACAAATCGGTCCTTAACAACGTTAATGCGCTATTATTCACTTGAACACGCAACAATGCGATATTTTCTATCGACACCTGTTAGTTACATCAAACGTTTCATCTGCGTTGCACTTTTCTCGCTCCTTTTCATTAGCATTAGCATCCACAAACGCCACTCCTCTCCTCGCTCTCTCTGCTTGTCCTTCCGTCAGGTGTTCTGGTTCATTTCTGCGCTGCTTGGCTTCTTGGCTTCTGATGACTCTGTTGATTTACCAAAAGAAAAAAAAAAAATATATATATATATATATATTACTCTGTGTTTTCAACATTTTCTTTTAGTTGTTTTGCTATAACAACCTGGCGCGTAGCCTCACCTTTTTCCTGCGTTTCGTGGTGCGGTTTTCAGTCAGATAAGTCAGCTAAGTGAAACAGAGGCCTACTAATTTATTTGGGTGTTAAAAAAAAATATACAACATAATAGATTTTATACACACACACACACATTTCTTTAGTTCAGTTTGCATTTATTCCAAAGTTCAACTCAAATTTATTTTCATTATAATTGGTTGTAGCGTTTGAGGTGGCGGGACACACCCGAGAGGTGCAGAGGCGCAGACCGCTTTGAGCCAGAGGTCCGCAAGACTCGACACAAGTTAAGCATTGAGAAATAAAAAGTGCATGTTGTTTATAAGCATAAAATTTCAAGATTCGCTTCCCCAAGGAAGAAAAGCATAGAAGCCACTTCTTTCACTTTATTTAACATGCAGATAGCAGCCTATGTACCGTAGCAGAGTATAGTGATTGCCCTTCATCACTTTACACATCGCCTGTGGTTCTGTACAAAAATCTACAGTCTTACAAAATTATACAACTCTTAAATTAAATGTCTTACAGAAATCTATAGTTTCAGTACCCTCATACTATCTGGAGTGATCTGCGACTATTTCTTCATTCGACAAAATATTCAGAACTTGGATAATGTGCCCATTTCCTCCATTCATTCATTAATTCTGAGAAGGCTCCGTCTGAAAAGCTGCAGGCCGGGAGCCCAGAAGAGACTAAAGCAATGGAATTTATGTGTGTTATTAATGCTTCAGGCCCGGGCGTTTCCATACAGATCTACCGGTGGATGGAAGATACTTTACAGGATGAAAAAAGCAAAGCAAAGCCGTCTCCCACCTCTCATTACAAGATTATTACTACTATTATTATTATTATTATCATTATTATTATTATTAATAACAATACCCTTCTGGCCGAACTATACATTTGGAAGCCTGCCCCTAATACGCCGTATTAACACTGACAACCCTACCTTCAATTAGCATATTCCCTACTTTGCCATGGACGTACAAAGCTGCACATCACCGTGCCAAGCGGACAAAGCCAGGTAAGCCGTGGCCATCTCACCGGGCACCAGTCACCTCCGCCTGACGCCTCGACACGTGACCCGCAGCGGGCCGGCGCGGATGAACGTGGTCCCCTCGGCGGGTTGCCTTGGCAACGACACCTGGCAGAATGGGCTGAACCGAGGGGCTGAAGGAGGGATGGCTGCACACGCACAGCCCCGATGTCACAAAAAAAGCCACAGCGAGGCACGGTGCATGTAACCAGCGGAGCAGCCGTCGCCATATTCCCGCGTTAAGCGCTGGCGGAATGACTTTGCCGTACTGGCAGGATAAATATGGCTCGCTCGTCGTTGCTGGGTGTTTGTGTCAATAACGGGGTGCTATTTTTAGATGGTCGCTGTATTAGCGGAGCCGATGGCTGCTCGCTGCCACGAACCCGTTCACAACAGAAATGACCTTAAACGTGCATTTAAAAGTAAAACCATTCAGTCGTTAATTTAATATTGATATAAAACAATTATGCGCCTAAAATGGACCAAATCATGCAGCACAAAACGTAAACATGCAATAAATATAAAACAAGCATATAGCTAAGTAGACGCTAGCTATTACCGATTTAAAGGCCATTGCTGTAAATTCGCGATCTCTAAATTCATCTTCTATTTGCACACTTGGAGCACCAGCGACTACCCCCCCAAAAAACGTGACAAAATCGCAACATTTCAAAATGGCTTCAGTTAAATGCCTGGCTGGTTAGCTTGTGAGGGGTTTGCATCAATGCAGCCCTCGGTACATGCAACGGATTAACAACCGCGTTGACCAGACTGAGATACATAGTACGCTATTTGTATCATCCGCTCGCGCAATATTTACCTTGTCAGCCTCCTTTGCAAAGAAGAGCACCACGAAGCTACGTCCTCGGGCCTTAGACTAACCTTTAATGTTGCTAGTAAGGTAGCAGGTTAGCAGGGGATAAACCATCTGGGAAGCGCAACTGCAATATACGGGTTTCCAGCGTTTGCACTTTAAGACATAACGAGACAATTGTGATTCATTATCAAGCCACGCAAACGAATTACAAAAGGAAAGACGCATTAATCAAATATTTTGATTTGTACCGCTTGAAGGTATATATATTTAATCCATCTGGGTGACTGTGGTAGATGCGCTCTGCCCGTAAAAATTCATTCGTTCGCCCGACGTCTGAAATTCATAAACACATCGTAGGTGTTCCTGGAGGAGGGTGGGGGATATACATTATAATACATTATTGCAATTAAATAATCAGAGGATAATGATACGTTTATTTTTATTCTCGTCGTATTCTTATTTTATATTTATTAATTTGAAAATATGTTTGATATTACAAGGATAATTCCCGCACTGGGAAATTTTAAAAAAAAAAAATCATAAGGGCGGTTTGGATGATGGGTAGTGTAGTTTACAGAGAAACCGTAGCGAAAAGTAGCAGCAATTTATTGTGGAAATTAATAATGAGTCCCTCGTGGTTTTATTAATATTTTAATGATGATAATGGAAAGGTTATGGAAGCCAACAAAAGAACGCTTTCCTGAGCACAGTTTTAAATGAACACAGGGTGGCAGGGTGGACCTACTGTTTCGGATATAGAATTATACTTTAGTGTGAAATAGCGGTTAACATTTCTTAATTTAAAAGGTCATACAGATTTCCAGTAGTTCCCAATCATATCCGTATTATATCTACCCCTGTAATCTATCTCATGTAATCAGGGCTAATGCATTGAACTGCCGGAGCTTTGTACTCCAGTTGTTTTAAATTTCAACAATTTCTTCTATATTAATCCAGATGACACCGGATGGCCCAAAAAAAAAGAAAAAAGAGAATTAAATACAGAAGGCTACTGGGATTTTTTTTTTCTAATCAAACTACAACTTTCATAGCATACAGATAATTCGGGGATTTCCTCATATCCTTTGAATACAGTTCGAGACACTTAATCTGACGTTAACAAGAGTTGCGTGTCTGTGTGGGTAGAACGGATTTTTCCATCCAAAACAAGAACAAAATACAGCAAGTTCGACGGCAAAACGTCAACCACGGACAATATCATATGTGTTATGACAGTTGCATGTGTTATGAGAAATTTAGATCCTTGTATTGTCTTACAATCTATCACGTGTTTATTGTTTGGTTCCTCGTAACCCAGTAATATAATATACACACAATTAGCAGATGATTTACGGAAAAAGTAGTGCGATCGTTAAAAAAAATCTACCTGAGACGATCCATGTTACATCTACCTACTCTGCATATAGTCACAGGAGTACCATAGTCCCGAATCCCATCACAGACAACAATGGACGCAAAAAGGGCAATCTAAAATAGGGTGACCGGATAATCCCTGTCAAGAGGGACACTTTTAGCTAGGACAGGATTTGTAAACTACAATTTCAATCAAAAGGACCTGGATTTCACGTTAGCACCGAGTTTTTGATGTGTGCTTATTGGTCTCCTATAATCATGCATGTGCCACTAATGTTAATGTGAAACAGCTGGTGCGTCTTTCATTCAAGGAAACAAACCAGTCAAAGCACAAGAAGAACGGAACTATATTTAGTCAAGCACAGGAGCCTTCCGGTTTTAAGGTAGTTTGTAAAAAAAAAAATGTCCATGACGACATAGATTATCTGATCACCCTAATCTGGAAGGAATATCAATATTCACTGCAGGTCGCGCGCGCGCACACACACACACTACATGCAATTAATTACAATTGTTTTTCATAAAGGATGAAATCGTGGAAGCATTTTAACACAATAACACAACCCCGGGGTTCCTTCTCCTGCTGTGGGCTGTGGGTGTGAAGTTATCAGATATTCACATTGTTCATGTATAGGTTTCCACACTCACATTCAAAAAATAGGTGTTAAGGTGCTACACCTAAACAGCTCCTAGTTTCTATGTGTATGTATAACTTGACATGTGTCTTATACTTCCTGGGGTCGACTACGAGCTCACTGCATCCCCACATTTGACGAGCAACTATGGAACACGAAAGAATATGTAGATTACTTTGAACATTCCAGGAGATATTTACCAAGATACCACAGAAATTTTAACAAGGTACTGTTCAAGGAATAGCCATGTTAGAAAACCAACCTGCAAAAAGCGGTGATGACAGAAACCCATACGTGATGGGCTTATTGTGTACCCATTGTGACAGTACGATCTAACCAATCAGTTATAGATTGGTTATTGAGTCAACCAATAGGAAAAAAGCTAAATCAGCTGACTGTGCACAATAATCACATCCACTGTGAGACTCATTTCTTTCACCACTTTTTACCAAGTCCTATATATCACCTGCATTTTTATGCACCTGTATTCCACAAACGCATTAATGTAATTTCCGTGTGTTACTTAAATAAGCAATTCATTCTTTTTTATTTTTCACTCAGTTGTAACCAGTGACATATGGAAAATAAGTAAAATGAACGAGGTTTTAGGATTATATTAGTTCTCTACTTCACCTCGCTACAAAAATATCGTAGAGGTATATGTGCAGATTACCACTGGTGCGCTAGCAATGCACTATAGTACATTACACTCACTGCACGGTCACTTTATATCTATAAGTCGCTTTATATTTATATAAAGTTAATTCTATTATCTCTCCCGCTACTATATATTTTTTATATTTTTATTTTGTCATTATTTTTATTATTTTGCTTGGAGCAGGCTAGCCTTTCATTTCACTACTGCGTTGTACCTGTATTAGTTTGTGTGTGACAAATAAACTCTTGAATCTTGAATCTAGTGAATTGGTCCATACCAAAATGAATCAGACACACCAGCTCCTCAGGGTTTTTCGATGTCCGTGACAGTAGCAGAACACAGCAGGAAGTGAGGAAAATAAAATAGCACATGACACTTTTTGAGTTTATATTTATCAGACGAAGGGAGGTTCATCTAAGCATTATCAGTAAATTAATTGTTAACGAACTGCAGAAAATGACGTGTCAACAGCAAAACGCAGCACATCAATGCTGTCTGTCTTTCGCTGTGAGTAGTGATTGCCTTCGGGGCAGCATGGTTCACTTCACTCTTCTTTATTCACTTTTCACTTTTATTTATAAATTCTCTACTTAGAAATTAAAGCACCAACCCCCCCCAGTCAGATCTTTTTTTATGTGACCAGGTCATTGCGCACCTCAGTTACAAGTTAGCAGAAGCCAGGATGTAACCAATTAAATATCTATCAGTCCTGTTTACATTATTCATATTAATATAATGGAAAGTCCAAAGGCCAATATGTTGCGTTTTTCTCTACTGATCTGGGATCCTCACTATGTTGGTTGGTTGTTCTGCCTAAGGCCTAATTGTGTTTTAATATGATTTCACCCACTTAATTGCTACTTAATTAAGGAGCCCAAGTAATTAACCAAGCAGCATTATAGAACTAGAATAATCTGAATTATACGCCAGATGTTCTGTTTTAGAGCTAGAAAGCAATCAGCGTATACTAAACGAAAGTCTTTTACCATTAAAACACCATGTAGGACAAAAAGGAAAAAGAAGCCAACGGGTATAATTAGTAATTGTAACTCTATATGGGTTCACAAGAAAGCCAGCCTACAGTGAGCTCCAAGAACTAAGAGTATCGAACATTCAGCTAAAACAAAGATGCACGAGTATCGTACGTGTAGTTCGGTGAAATTTATGTTAGTAAAGTAGTAAATTAATGCAATTTACAAGACACTGAGGCAGAGGTTTAAGTAATAATTAGTATGATCATATACAGATAATACAAGACTCATCTGGTTTACTAGAACATGGTAAATATTTAAAATGTTAACATAGTAATTGAATTTAACATCTCGCGTGCCTATTTCCAGACCGCCCGCTATTCTGACATCACTTCCGGCGCACATCCTCGAGCCCAGACTCGCTACCAATATGGCGTCCGGCAGTGGGGTAAGTTTTCTGTGTGCTGTCGTGCATTTTGCCGTCTTATTTCGGAATTATTTTGGTAATATTTGTATTGTTATACGGAATACTGAAGCTATAGTTCCTTTACACTTATCTTCAGAACGAACAGCGAGTAGTTTTGGGGAAAAGAAAGTTATAAAGTGTCATTAGCAGCTCTACAGTATAAGCTCTCTTGGGTAAACAAATTTGTTAACATCTAGTGGTTAGATAATTGTGCTTATTATTTCAGATTTCTAAAACCTGTGACGTCTAGGGATCTGCTTAAATAACTGCATATTTCAAACCTGAAATGTTAATGGAAAACAGGTTCATATTTGTGAAAGGAATATGCCGTATGTAGGCGATAGAGATGTTTCGGCTCCCTGTGAAAATTCACAACAACGAAGAGGTTTTAACGTTTGTCTTTGCACAAGAATAAGAATGACTTTCGGAGAAAGTGGGATAAAGATGAGTACGAGCAGCTGGCCCAGAAACGCCTCACGGAGGAGCGCGAGAAGAAAGATGGTAAGATTGTGTGTTTGGGTGTTTATCCAACGTCATCGTCGCCGGTTTTCGGGGGCGGGTGGAGTGAATGCCTGATTCTGTAATGAGATCAAGCGCTAATTCCAGTTTAGTGTGTGCAAGTTAGTGTGTGTGCATGCATGCATAAGTGTATAGCTAGATCTTGACATCTTTTGTTTTCTGTCTCAAATATTGAGGTTCAGCAATAAGACCTCAAATATGAAGCAGCTTCTTTTTCTTTTGCTCTGTTAGTTTCTAACAATGCGCACCCCCCCCTCAGGAAAACCAGCTCCCCCTGTCAAGCGGGAGCTCTTGCGGCACAGGGACTACAAGGTTGACTTGGAGTCCAAGCTGGGCAAGACCATTGTTATCACAAAGACAACACCACAGGCTGAAATGGGCGGGTACGTGTGGCGACAAATGGATTGACCCACTAAAGCAGTGCTATGTGGGGGTGCCCTACATGTCTGTATTCTAAGAGTAACGTCTTGTAGCAGAAAGTGTAGTATCTGGTATGTAGCCACATAGCAAATTTACAGGGTTGATGGGGGGGGGGGGGGGGGGGGGGGGTGTTGTGGG
>JAODLD010000054.1:5552124-5571492 GCA_026781065.1 Mormyrops boulengeri | reverse complement strand
CTCAAAACTTTATTTTACAAAGATTGCAAATCGCTGTGCTACTGGTTTCTGTTAAAAGCGTAAAATAGTCCCAGATCATCACGTCTTATCTTACGCTCCTCGTACTGCAAAGTGTATGCGCATGATGTCACAGCAGACGGAAGTCACTGCACTCACACCCACTGAGTAGCGAAAAAGACAGGGGCAGCGTTAGTGTTCGACTTGAATGCCGCAAAAAAACAAATGTAAAATGGGAAAGAGCTGTCGTGCGATTGATCGTGCAAATAGCTCCTATTTTGTGTTAAATCTATCTTTTTAGAGATTGCCAAAAACTAAATAAGTACGTACAGGACATGGGTCAGTCACGCATGGCCGATACCCGATCCGTCACATAGGTCCGGATCGGCGCCGATACCGATCCGAATATTGGATCGGTGCATCTCTGGTGAATAACAAAATGGCAAGAACAGAACTGAATGAGTCAGTCCAAAAAAATGGACGATGAAAAGAAAATGTCTGTGTGGAAAATAGGTGCAGAGGCGTCAAACATGCTTGTGAATGAACTTGAATGTGTGTGTGTGTATATATGTATGTATGTATGTATGTGTGTGTGTGTGTGTGTGTGTGTGTGTGTATGTGTATATATATATATGTATGTATAATGTAATATAACTTCATGCTTTCCTTTTGTGTTCGTAGGAGGAGAAGGCAAAGGCCTACAAGAAGGAGAAGCAGAAGGAGAAAAAGCGAAAAGCAGAGGAGGACCTTGCCTTCGAGGAAGATGACGAAATGGCCGCAGTTATGGGTTTTTCCGGCTTTGGCTCCTCCAAGAAGGGCCACTGACGGCACGGTGTTCGTCCACAGGACTGCCGGCTCAGAATTCCAGCACTCAGACGCCCCCCTTCCTTTTCGTTAAGAGAGAAGCAGTAGTCGGTCCCTTCTCGACGACTTGTACGAAGCCACGGCCTTGATTACTTCCTCCATTGACTCCCCACCTCTGCTGCTTGTCGCATAAGGGGGGGTTACAGCCCAGGCTCTAGGCTGATGAAAAATCTCGGGAAATGGTTTTTTTTATTGTTATTTAAAGAATAAGTTAAGTTGGCTGTGTGAGCATGCAGACTTTCTTTGTAACTCGTTCCACACAGTTGGCTGAAAATTTAAAACCGTCTATGGGTGGACGTCTTTGTTTTTATAAATGGAGAATGATTGCGTCGGTGAATCCCATCCCAAAATGTCCTCCTCACGCTTAGTATTTTGATCAGCTTAGGATCTTCACATGCAAAGGGTAAGAGATGTGCAAGGAACCTCTGTTTTCTGTGTTCCTTGTTGGATCAAGGGAAGTTTGATTTAATAAACAGTGCGACTTTTGTGCAAGTTCTCTGCCTTATCTGTAACTGTCCTGATGAGCATGGCCATGGTTATAGTGTAATATCACCGAATGGCATTGTATTGTCTCATCGTTACAAAATTTATTTTGTTTATTTGCGGGGTTATACTGGCTCATGCAATATGGAAATTTGTCCAATAAAATTCAAACAGCGGAAGAGTTAGTTACCAGCTGGGGAATAGAACCGACGTTGCCTCAGTCTCGCTATGGTGAGCTTGGCGGGATGCACCTGAATCTGTTTATATGTTGATGGCTATACATCATGTCTGGCCTGGTCAATATTGCCATGTAGTCTACATTGAGCATTCTTCGCCGGAAACATTTTTTCTTGTGGTGACTTGTAGTAAATTTCTCACCTTTTTTTTTTTTTCCATTCCTTTCGCGCACTAGCTAACGTTCTATGCTGTGCGCTGAAGGTTGAGAGGAGCCATTTGCAGAAAGAGCCCCTAGATTTTTTTTCGTGGGGCTCGCTTTTGTTTTCCGGTGTATAAATTGAAGTGGTTACTGGCACCAAGTTCAAGTTAGCAACATGTATTGCGGAACGACCAAAGGGCTGTGCTGTGTCTTCAGTGCTGCTAATTTGGTTCCCACGCAGTGATAATTTATAGCGTCACACGTAACAATGTAAAACAAAAAGAAAGATTTAAGTTACAAAATATATATACCTGAAATTGCAGCCCTCCTGAGAGGCTTGTGGGAGTTTTACTTACACAAAAATACTCTGAGAGATAACCAATTATATTGTAGAGGAGGTGGGTCCAAGTAACTACAGGAGGTGGGACCAAGTCATCTGATTGGTTGGTCTGACATCTGACCAAGATCTGATTGGTTTACGTCTTTGTGTAAGTAAAACTCCCATGAGCTCCCGAGTGACAGAATGGCGGCCGAAAATGTAATTGCATCAGCTCTGTCAGAACGCCCTCTGCACTCCACCTGAAGGCGTAAACATAGCCAAAAGCTGGTCAGGGTGGTAACCACAAAAGAGAAGAGGTCGAGTCACATCACCAGCACCTAGATCCTCATTGTGAGAAAAGTTAATCTCAGTCCAGCGTAACCCAGTTTGGTAACCAAGTAGAGTATAGACTGTGGTTAGTAATCCAGCGGTGGTTTTCAGAGAAGCTGGTTAATTTTCAAAGATTATACATATATATATAATTTTTACAGCCCCTCATGTTTGCACGTTCTGTTCACACCTGATAAAATGGAAATAAACTAAACTTTTACCAGAAAGTCTGTACGACGTAAACTGGTCTGTGGACATTGTGAGGTTGGGAATCCCTATGTCAGAGGATGGGCTTGGCTTAAGGATCCCCGGGCGCTGATGCCTCATACTGGGAATGAACAGCTTTGGGACTGAGGTGGTGATATCAAGGGAGGGGAAGCAAAACATCAAAAACAAATGAACGAACGCCGTGACGAGAATGACAGAGTGCAGACTCAACAGAGTGTGACCCTGACCAGCCTGAACTGAAACACTCTGAGCAACGGAGAGGGACTTTTCCATAACCAAGTTACAAAAAATGTGTCATTTACAAGGCATGACATCAGCGCTGGGGAAGTTACTTACAAAAGTAATCCCATTACGGACTGTTGAGGTCCAGAAAGTACAAATCCAGACCAAGGTTTTGTTGCAACCAATGAGTTGAGTATAAGGAGTCAGAGTTACAGAGTACTCAGCTGGTTGGTTGCAACAAAACCTTGGTCTGGATCTGTACTTACCTACCTTTTAGCAAGCATGTCCACTCTTTTCTGTTTTCAGTAATGTTAGTATGTGCGGGGGGGTTGGGCAGTCAGTTGACCTTTGACCCCCAGAGGGTTTTTTTCTCCTTACTTGGGAGTTTTTCGTTCCTCTCCTCCGTTGTCTTCTGCCTTTCTTTATTTCTTTCCTTCCCTTTTCCTGTTCTGTATTTCTCTCTAATGATGTTTTATGTATCACAACACATCCATGTAAAGCGCTTTGGGGCGACCGTTGTGAAAGGCGCTATATAAAAATTAATTGAATTGAATACTTTCTGGACATGAACTGTCTGTAACGGATTACTTTGTGAGTAACTTCTCCAACACTGCATGTCACGTTATTTTCATGTTCTTTCAATGTTTGCCTGCCCCCGCGACCCTGCACTAGGTAAGCACCTGGGAAACGAATGAATTGATGAATCATCTGTTTATTAAAGTGAGATACATAAGTGAGGCAGTTCAAATGCTGAGCAGTTTGGCTCCTCCCACTTCAAAACTGGAATTCTTCTCCCCCTCCACTGCACTGGAGTTACAATAATATTACAGGTGTGCAACCTGGTGTCTAGGGGTGGGGGGTGGAGCAGGAGGGTCAATGTTCCTCACGCAGGGGGCCTGTTGAAATAATTTCACCCCAGTCCCAGAGATTATGTAATGCATGTGTGTGTCATGTTTAGATTATCAGATTGTTATTGTTTAAATGGCTTTAATATTTATTTTCTGTTTATCACTGTTTTCTTGCACTATGACCGACGAGACTGTAATTTATGTCAGCGTGACCCATGGTTCATACAGCTGTAACTGACAATAAACATATTTTGATTTTGATAATGAGGTAAAAAGTATATATAGTCAACTCTCCTCTTAATTGCACAAATACTGGTCACAGGGAGCAGTGGCCTGTACTACGAAGCAGAGTTACTGGCTTATTGGAGTAACTTGTTGGATTTAAGGTAGTCTGGGCAAAATGTAAGTGAACGAATATGAAGTCCATTTAGACTGTGGTACCTGAAATCCGACAAGTTACCCCGATAAGCCAGTAACCCCGCTTCATAGTGCAGGCCACAGGTATTCTTTGAGCGTTGTGGTCTCTGTATTTGTTGCAAAATGCATCCTCCTCAACCTACACACACAGTGGAAGAAACGGTTCAAGCTACAAAGAAAGGTCACTGGAGCAAGCGGGCGTGCGAGGACACCGGTTTGCAGCCTTCAGTCCCGGATTTTTCCGAAATTGCCTGCTGCGCTCGATAGCTGCGTTATCATCCGGATGCGGGAGTGTCGATCTGCCACTGCATGGCATGCAGCTGACTAAATGCTCCAAAATTAGCACACGGACACGACAGAGGAACTTTTACTCGCTGACACTGGCTGGTAGGAAAATGACAAGCTCCATTTCAACACTGTACTACCGTGTCTGTCTGAAAAAACTGTTGGAACTAAAAGGATGTAAAGGGTGATTTTTAATTTACATTTTAGTGTAAAAATATTGTAACTCAAAACAAAAAAAACCCTAAAACTTTTTATATGGTGGCCAAGATGTTGCCTTCTTATCAACGCCATCTTGAAATGCACACATCGATGACACAGGCCTCTATTTCAATGTGGCATACTATATACTATATACTAATACACCCTGACTCACTCTGACCATGCATTGCACAAACGCTGCCGCCCGGTGTGTTACAGTAAGCATTTATGAAAATTGTTCCACTTTAATGGTACCCCCACACCAGTTGGTGGTGGGGGCAGGGAGGCCCAGGATAGGGTAGTACTATGTGCAAAATGGGAAATTTTACCTTCCCAATTTCATGCATGTCATGCAGGTATAATTATCACATTTTGTCATCATAGGCAGTGGTATAAAACCAGGAAGATGGGGGAGGAGCGTGTTACCCACAAATATTTCATTTCACATTATTCATCCCCCAATAAATAAACCTTTCAATTTAAATGATGACATTGTGCCCCCCCCAATATCAAACTCACCCCTACGCTGTTAATCACAGGGCAAATACAGACACGTTACTGTAAGTAAGGTAGATACAGTTTGATATGTTGCTGTTTTCAGTGGTAACTTGGATGCCAGGACGGACAATATTGCAATTCATTGGTGTATAAATGGAATAGAAAATGCGGAGTGAGTGGTGAGCAGGGGTCCATTGGCTGTGAGCGCTGAGGCGTGTAAAACAGGTGATTTTGCTGTGTGCAGTGCCTAATGTGTTACTGCTGCGCCTGTGAGACCTCGCTCTAACTCTGTTTGAGCGTCCAAAATAAAATCACAAAGCAATTGGACTATTGCGTTTTTCTCCAGAAATGAAAACTATTGTGTCCTAGAGATAACATAAGAGATGTTACATAAACCTTGTGTATTTTTTCCAACAAAATACCAGTATTACATCTTGATAAACTAGTATAAAAGCGTGTAGTGTGATTTCTCTTACACCAACTTATACTTCCTCTTTTTGGCAGCACTGTCATCAACAGGAAGCTAAGGAGGAAATGAGATCTGTCTTCTTTCTTCTTTTTATAATCATCTACCAGCTCTTGATTCCGTCCATGCTCGTTTCCGTTCGACTCTCCCTCTGGGTCTGCTCTACCCACGGGGCCGACTTCGTGACCATCCTCGCCCGCTGATGGACGTCGTTGTTCTTGCCAGCTGCCAGCCGTTCGCCCTCGCCGCTGCAACGATTTCGCAAGAGGAAAGCTTTTAAATAACTTCAGTCCTGTTACGCGTTTTTCTCAGCTACTCTTTGATGTCCATTATGGTGTAACCGTTTCCCTTTAGCTACGTTGCTCTAGAATGACGCCGGCATTCTTCCTTGCTTAGATTACAGGTCAAACCACAGTTTGTCTTCGTGAGAGCAGACGGAGGAACAGCTCAGGGTGTAGCAGCTTAGAACGAGGAACCATTTTCTACTCCATGGCAGCCATGCTGGCACGGGGATAAATGAACACAAAGTGGAAGTCACATTATTTCTGATTGTTTTTCCACAAGGATAATTCAAGGACATTCATCTTGGGGCTCGAATATTAGTATACCGGCGTTACAATGAGTTTCGATCAAGTTCCCTCCAAGTCAGAGGTTATGAGCTGGAATCCGCCACGGTTGGCGGACTACTTGAGGAAGGTAAGCACTGGTTGTGTCTCTGACTCTTTCCCTCGTCCAGTTTGGTCAACGTGCCTGGGCCGCGCTAAAAGAATATTGCGTGTTGGTTGTTCCCTTGAATCTTTATGTCATTCAGTTCGATCTTTGAGTCCAGACAGGATGTGGTTAGGAATACATGTGTCCGCTGTATCGCTGACAAGGAGTCGGTCTCGGTGTGTGTCCCGCTTCTCAGGAACTGAACTTCTCTCAGATTAGCATTTTTTGTGCATGCCTACATATGTGGAAACTGCTCCATCCAACAGATGTCAGATCAGACTTCCAGCCAAAAAAATGATTTAATCGGTTTGTGTTACAGTGCCTTTGGATTAAAATGGGATATTAATGAGCCCCCAGTGCCTAGGAACCCCAACACACACACAATTGTATGCAGATAAAGATGTAGGTTTTGAAAAAGAAAAAAATGACGGCATGATAATTTCACACAACATGACCTCAACAGTAAACTGGAATGTCGCTTTTTCGAAGTTGACATTATTCAACTCATTATTCATTTCTGTTTTGGCCATACAATGTGTATCCAGATGGGTAATTAAATGTGAGCCAGGTACTGCTTTCTTCAGAGACGAATTTTAACGTATTTTCTCAGTTCTCAGTTAGAGCTTTAATTCAGGGCATTAGAAGTTAGCGTGGTTATCATCCAAACGCACCTAAGTAGCTAACGCGCTGTAACAATATGTAAAATAATTGAATTCATCGTTATTATGCATTAACGTTAAACCGTTATTTTAAACATCTGTATCTTAAGATAAGATGAACTTTAAATGTAGCTATTTGTCTCTATAGGTTTATATTTGAAGTTTATTTCCAGTAAACTCCAGGTTTGAGTCACTTCTTGGAGAATGCATGTTGTCCTTTTTCGCTCTTGTGAGCCCCGCCCCGGCTACCCAAGCTCCAACTTAGTGGAAAACACACATGGTGCCATATGAGAGATGTTGTGCGGTTTTTAGCTCTCTGTCTTCACAGGCGAACCTGACCGACTGTGACAAAGTTGTCCTGAAATACAGCATGAACGGCCCACGGTTCCTGGTAAGTGCCCCAGGCCCCGGATGCCCGTCTCTGGGTCTTGTCTCTAGCTGGTGCCATCATGTGGCCCAGTTATGCCTCATCGGCATGGTGATTCTGTCAAAATCAGTGTGGAACTTGGCAGACAGAAGACAGAACTTTACTGATCCATCGGGGGGTGGGGGTGGATGCAAACACCCCACCCACCACAAAAAAAGACACAAACAAATGAATGATTAAAAATAAAAACAATGCAATAGAATAGAATAGAATAAAATAGAATAGAACATATCCTGATTGTCATTACAGATGTACAATGAAACTGTATTATGATGCTGGTGGTATAGCTGAAGCTGCAATATGGTCATAAACTGGTGGAGTACTGATGGGTCAAAGAGAGTTGAATTAGAGGCGTTTGAGTTAGAGGTTTAGGTTTTTGCTCCCTCCCAGCTGTGAGAGGGAACAAAAACATGGACCGTCTGCAGGTCCCCGAGGCTTGGGGTCACCGAGGACCAGATTGGGTGCTAAAGGATAAAAGTGCAGGCCTGTGTCCTGGGTCAACGCCAAAGGCTCAGCAGTTAACGGGGCCCAGAGTGAGCAGCATGTGACCTTCTGATGCTTTTCTCTTCTAGAACATGTCTGACAATGACCTGCAGAAATTTCCCAAACTTCACGCGCCGTAAGTATTGACAGAGGCGAGAGATTATTGTAATAATCACATTTATGTAGCGTCTCTCACAAGCCTAAGCTTGCTTTACAAGGAGGGGAGAAGAAGGGAAGGGAAAGAAAACTCAAAACACAACACCAATATGCAGTAGGTTCTCGATCTTTTAGTGAGTAACATGATACCTAGGCATATCATGCAGAGATCTCAGCAAGCCCGGCTCTAGGTGTTCTGGCTCTCCAGCGTGTGCCTGTTTCACAGCAAAAGCAGTGTAATGTTAAAACCAGTGCGAATAACTAATGTCACAGAGCGCGACCAGTGTTTCTGGCAATTTCCTTTTTTTAACCCGCTCCTTTGCAAGCCCTACTGAAATGGAGGCCTTGGCGAACGCCTATCTCACCTATAGGGTGGGCTGGCCTTGGATCTCCGGCTGCGATTCTAGCCGGAAAGGTGTACATACGAGAGGGCGAGGGAGAGAGAATAAGCGGGCGTAACTACTTTGTTTTGTTTTATAAAATTAGACATTTTAATGACAGGAGGCGAGTGCATATAGTGCATTAAACTTATTAAAGTATTATATAACACGGTCTGTCCCGCATTACATAAAACGATATTGCTCTGTGCATTAGGCATCTTAGCTTAGATTCAAGGCGGAACTAGCACTCAGAGGTAGACAGGTGAGGAGCACGCACTGATGCAGTGCACTGCCGCACCCACCACACGACAAACCACCTCAGGGGTAGCATTCGGGGATTTTAAATTTTAAATGATGGGATACAGATGGGGCAAGGTGTCTAGCATCAGAGAGATATTTAGATGGTGTCCTAGATGTGTGAGTGGCCTGGGTTTGTGTAGCAGCCTAGGAAAGGAGCATGAACTGCTGACTGAACTTAATGGAAAATTGGCATCATGAGAGAACTGTCAGGCGATGGAATTACTCTGATTCAAGAGCAGTCAAAAATATTCAAGTGTTTCAGAGCCTTGCTGGTAGGGGCTAATTTTAGAATGGGGGAGGCAGAGAAAGAATGCACAAACAGTGTTGCGGCCGCACTTACCACATCCTGCCGTCACGGAGCCCCCCCAACCGAACACGATCTTAACTCCCAACCAAAGGCCCCGACAAAAGCCGTGCGACCCGCTCTGAGTGAATGGGGTGCTCAGCGTCTCCCCGTCGCCCTCTGCAGGCTAGTCACCAAGATCTGCCGCGAAATCAACAAGAAGGAAGAGAAGAGAGGATTCTTTAACAAGAAGTGAGCCGGCCTCGAACCCCGTGTCATGCGAAGCGCTCCTGTGTGTAGACACAGACATAAGTATGGTGGTTTTTTTTCCCCTCGCAGGGCAGCACCACAGAAATACCACGAACAAGGTAGCAGCCCAGATGATTGGTTGCCAGGGCGACCGCATCCTGGTACTTTGTTGCTGATGATCTGCTGTTGCTGAAAGTCAGACTGCGTAAATACTACCTTTTTTTGCAGAGTTTGAACAGGAAAATCAAGGCTGGGACTCCGAAGAGTTCGTAAGTCAGCCTGACAGTGTTGATCATTGCCCCCCCCTCCCCCCATGTCACCCTCACACTCCATCGTCCTGCCTCCTTTCCGAGTATCTCCCTTGGCCCGAACTTGTCATCACCTTTCTCTCCCTCCTTCCCCGAGGATCAGAGTGACAACGACTACGAGAGCCCCGATGGGGATGACGACGTGGACGAGAGGGACTACGAGTCCCCAGATGATGGCAATTACGGAAAGGGGGGTGCCGACAGCGACAACGAATATGAGCCACCGCCCTCCGACCGGCCTGAAGATGCCCCTCTGCAGATCTGCCCCTCAAAGCCCATCGGGGACAGTGACTATATAGGTAAGGTCAGGGTGACATTCCCCATGTCCGCCATCTCGACTTCCACTGACATTTATATATAGCTGGTCCATTTTTCCACATTTATCATTATTTATTACCCACTTGTAAACAACCGGCAGTAGAAAATAAACTTATGCATCCTGCTCAAACAATCTTGAAAACTCAACCCAGAGCTGGTTCCAACCACTGGAGTATAAGGCTGAAAATTTCAGACTCCAGTCTTTGTGAAGGAGTGAGATTATGTTAGATTAACGATTGGTTTGCATGTAGAAGATCAGGTCAGGGACTCTGTAGCTGACAGGAAAACTCCAGTAAAAGTGACGAAGGTTAAAATTTAGCGGAAAGTGGCATTTCCCAGCAGCCTCTGCGGTTTCAGCTAAGACCACACAGCTTGCAGGTCGCAGCCACACTTTTGTGACCTGCAGCTTTTCAGTAGCGTTAGAAGCAGCAACCTAACTGTGGTGTGTATGTGCATGCTTATGCGTGCATGTGGATTTCTTGGCAGATAACAACCGGAATCGGCACACATCAGCGAAGCCATCGCAGAACCAGCCCCCGGCCCCCCCAGAGCGCCCCGGTGCCAGCCTGCCCCCACCTTCCCTCGCCCGCGTACGTGGCCTTGCTCTCGCCCTTTCCTTTTTCCACTGCGGTTTTTCGGCTGCCCTCTTTTCCTGCCCGTGTCACTTGCTGTCTGCATCCTGGGGTCAAAGGTCAGCGTTTATTTTGTACCTTTTTTTTTTAATGACAGGTGCCCCCCCACCTTCCCAAGACTGAGCCGTCCTCACAGAGACCAGTCAGGCCTCCTGCAAAATGTAAGAACACGCATTTCTATTCTCAAACGCATGTCAAGCATCACAGAGGTGCCACAGTGATTAGTAGTGTTGCCTCACACCTCTGGGAACTGGGTTTGAGTCTTTGTCCCGCCTCTACATGGGTGGGGTTTGCACGTTTGCCCTGTATCATCATGAGGTTCCACCAGCCCCCCCCAGTCCAAAATCTAGTATTCTCTCAGTGAGTTGGAGTTCATTGAATGAATGAATGCCTTTATAGTCATTGCAAGGTACAACGAAACTGGAAAATTCTTGTCACTACAAGATACTAAAAAGTCAGGAAGTATGAAAATACAGAAAATTATATATATTTTATATATATATAAAACAATAAACAAAACAGAATATAAATCAGTAAATACAATATAAAGGGAGTGTAAAGAATAAAAATGTAAAAAATGACATAAAGTGGATGTTTAAATTAAATAAGTGTTATGTTACAGGTACTCCTCTCCTTGTGATTCAGTTTAACAATAAATATGAAACTGAATCACAATTGCCTGTAGGTGTGAATAGTATGTGTGTGCCCCTTGTTATGGGTTGGCACCCCATCCTGGGTTATTCCCTCCCTCTGGCTTCTGGGATAGGTTGTGTAGCCCCGTGTCCCTGCGTAGGACCAGTGGGTGTGGCTGATAGATGGACGGTCTTGTGTACGCCTTTTTTCACACGTGGACTCATACCATCTTGGTGTAAACGCTCCCTCTTTCGGTCTCCAAGCTCCTGGTCTGCCCGCTCCCCATGTGGACCGCAGTAAGAAGCCTGGTTCTTCAGACCGAGGCCTCCCCAGTCTTCCAGGGTTTCAAGACAGGGAAGAACACTTTCCAGGTAAGCATGTGCCCATAGGAACCTTTCAGTCTCATAAAATCGGTCAAACAGTTTACTTCCAGGGGGAAGAGTTATTATTATTATTATTATTATTATTGTATTATTATAATCATAATAATACATTTCATTTATGAAGCACTTTTCATTAGAACAAAATCTCAAAGTGCTGACATGAAGTTAAAATAAGGTAATAGGTATTATCAACTATCATTTTGCATTTTATGTGGCTTAAATTCAGTTGAGTCAACAGCTCAGTTGAAGCAAACTGATTCATTCTTCTTCTTTTTATTATTACTATGATCATGTTACTTTCATTGTCAGTTGTCACTACAGACCAATTGTTACTTACCTTGAACCTACAGGTACTTCTCCTAGCCCCAACTCAGCCATGACCTTCGCTGTAATCCGATTTCTCTTAAAACCTCTGCGATTTCAAAACAAGGCTTATAACTTTACTACATTATTGCTACAAGCCAGAAGTACCACACAAACAGTAGAGTTTAGATCTTTTTTTAAGACGGAAACTAGAACGGCATTTCAAATCAAAAGGTGAGCACAGCTGCCTTTGGCTGAAGCAAAGTGATTCCTCAGCCTTGTATTTTGACCTTTCCTCACCCAGTCCGCCAGGCCTAGTGCCCTAGATGCTCTATAGATGCTGCAAGATGGAGAACCGCAGAGCTTCCACACAACACATTTCTGCAGCGGGTTTAAACGAATGTTCTTCAGCTAATAAACTTGAACCATGTGTCTAAAGTTCAATAAAACATTAAAGGCATTTGATGAAGTTACCCAATTCGAATACATTTCTGAGGAAATGTACTTATGTACAATCCTTTTCAGGTCCCAAAACAGGCTAATCGAGCAGAAACCAGACTTATGATCAATTACTTTTTTCTTCAGTAAACACAAAATGCTAATTATTCAGTATAAATTGGTTACATTATGTTGGGCAATCTTTAATTCCCAGTGACTTTAATGAAGGTCTTTTAAAACGGCACTAAAACGGCTTTCAGATGTGTCATGCCCTGATATTCAGTTCTTGCCTACGTTATTGATCAAATTGGCAACATTCATTCGCGAAGCGCAAATATTTAGAAAAATCGTGGGCAGTAAGGCATTTCCGTCTTTGTCTCCATAGGAAGGAAACCCCCTATGTCTGACACGGTAAGAGTTGTTCTTAATTTATCTGATCACTATCTAACCTTTTTTTCACTCAGTTTGGTTTCTTATATGCATTTATGTCCATATATCTTCTAATCGTTTGCGCTGGTCAGGTTCACAGCGTGTACGTTATGAATAAAACAGTACGTTGTTGTTGTATGTAGACACAGGTAACAATGTGCACCATGAGCACCTTTTGTGCTGCAAAAGAAATAAAAGTCAACGCGTTATTTTCCGAAACATTTTTATTTAGCCTATTTTGTCGTTTTATTCCTCAGTACATTGGTCTCGTGCCACAAAACTATGAGTAACTTATTAAATACGTATCTTAAATCATCACCAGAACTCTGAACAGGATAAACCATATGGAAGATGGACGGATAGATAGATGTTAAGCCATTACTTTCAAATTGAGAGACAAAGCAGTTTGCAACTAAAGTAAAACTAAAGTAAAAGCAAGTAACTTGTTTTTCATGTTACACGGAGAGGGTCTTGTGCAGTGATGGTATATAGGGTCACCACCTGTCCAGGCCTTTCTGGGATTTCTTTGGAACTTGATCTTGAAAGAGTCAAAGAATTTGTGGGTGTTACGTGTCTTAGAATCTTTGGGTTACTGTAAAGCCTTTTGTAACGTGATGTTTTACTATTATTATTATTTTTAGTATTGTTTGTTGGTGTTGTTGTAATGGTAATATTTTTTATTAAGTGTGAAGTGCTTCTATAGTGTGTTTTATTAACCAAATCAAATAACGGGTTTGACCGTTCTGGCTCTGCAAAACTGATTCGGAAAAGGTGCGTTCTGACTATTTTAAGTGGCCCTATTTTGGACATCATGACTTGAAAGATAAGGCTGCAAGCAAACTTAAATCAGAGCGAAAACGGGCAGCGAAAGAGACGAGGAGGAAAGCGAGCAGATGCAGAATCCAGCCAGAAGCTCAAACACGTAGTCTTATATAACAGAAAACGGGCAAACTATGAGCAGCGTGACGGATGGCTGAATCTGGTTCCGAATGATCAGCTTTCGGCAATGTGTGCGACTGGTCCTTTTAAAAATAAGCGAGGGAGGCAGTGAAGGTCGTATGAAAAGCGACGAGCGCGGATGCATGACGCATGAAACAATATTTTAGCAAGAGAAAACAAGCTGCACACTTATTGAAGACCGTCGTTTACATTTTCATGTGCGATTATGATAAGATCACATTATTTTATTTAAAGACTACTTAATATAGATTATTTCCTGTTCTGCAATGGCTGAGGGTTAGTCATGAAAGGCTCAATTAATTTATCCTCCAGGAAGTGGACATTTTTAACGACGTTGTGTGCGTTCTTCTTCAAAGATCTCTCTCACTTCGGCATGCATTGATGTCGGGTGGACGAAACGTGGTCGTAAATGTGCGAATTGGTCGGAAAATCCTTGTCAAACATGGCCTGTTTCATTCTTGATACGAATTAACTTGCACTTACTGAATTTATTTATCATCGATCGGACATCCACGAATTGTACCCGACGACAGCGGTACCCGTAATGGTACGTGTTAGCTGCTGTTGTTCTGAGAAACATTGCTCTTAACGCGTCTGACCTCTTTTGCCTCTTACAGTTCAGCACTCAACCGAGAAGGTACGGAGCCTCGATCGCCGGCATGGAGCGCATCCACATCGCTCTGACGAAGAGCAAGACACCATGCTCGCTCAGCCTTGAATCTCGCACCATCACTTATCGTAACTCTTAAGCTTTGCCATGTCATAACAGAAGCTTGATCTAACTGTAGGACTGACATCTGCGGCTGCTTTTGTGCGTGATGGCAGGCCAAACGTGCTTACACGCCAAACTGCGCGACAGTGACCCCTGTCCCCGATCTAAGGCGGTTGTGGTCACGTTTTCACCCACAGAAGCATCGTCGACAAGCCACCAGACTTGCCTCGACTCACCAAACCACCACTCCCAGGTCCTGGGGTCAACAGATCCAGCTCTTCTGTCGGCAGACAACCAGCAAATCTGCCCCCTGCTGTAAGTTATTAAGCTTCACATTTTTAAATTTTGTTGTGGGGGCGGGAGTATGGCTTAGAGGGTTATTTCTTGGGCTAGGTGCTAACGGTCAGAAGGTCACCAGTTCAAATCCCATGGTTAATGTCTGTCCCAGTTGTAAATTCCTCCAGATACATGCTGCAGCTACACAAATAAAATGCAAAAAAACAGAATGTGAAACTACGTGCATGAAAAATGTGCGTAATGTTGCTGTGCGTAATGTTGCTGTGCGTAATGTTGCTGGCCCGCCATAGTTAAGACCCTCTCCATTTCTTTTCACCCCCTTCTCACAGCTCCAAGACGATGGTAAGCTCTCAATCTTAACATCTCCCCCCCCCCTCCCCCCCGAAAAAAAACCCTTCCTATATTATCTCAAAGCTCATTCCGTTTGGCGTCTACCCCCCAACCTCTCATTTCCCCTGCAGCGCATATACCAAAACTGGGAGGGGGGTCCCATTTTAACTCCAACACGTTCCCGTTACCCGCGCGTGGCCCCTCGCCCCGGCCGGGGCCCTCGCATTCTGAAAGGTAAGGCCCCGCATGGGGACATTCACGCGGACATGCCCCCATGACTTGCTCTCTTCTGACTGCTACTGTCCTGCCTCTGCAGTTTACCCCCCCCTATCCACCCAGGCGGGTCGCTTCCCTCTCGACTGCAAACAGGTGAGCACTCTGCAGGCACTTCCTCCCCGTGTGTAGCCCAGGCTCTGCCTCTTGCTGCTGGGTAATGCGTTTTTTTCTGTATCATTTTTTACATTTTTTTATGAAAGCCATTAGTTCCCCGAGGTCGGGGCAGAAAGCCGATCGCCCGCCGATACCCCAGCCGCAGGTTCCCGATTTGGGCCCAGATGACGAGCAGGTCTGCAAATCTACTTTCCTCTCTTTCTGCTTGTGGTTTCTTTGGATTTTTTCTATCGTCATCACGCGCTTTTCCGTCGGGTTTGACTCGCCATTGATAATAACATCATTAAGCACCAACAAAGGCACATAACAAAGAATAGAGTCGGAAACGATGAAGTACAGCCACGTTTCAATTAGGGATTTCCTCATTCGGCGAACATTTGCAAATTCAATGGAAGTTAAAAATGTTTTTCTGACCAATGAGCGCATTTATGACCATGTTGTGTACGCCTGGCAACAATGTACCTTGGAGTGAGTGAGATCATAATGTACAAAGTGTTAAAAAATTCCCCTTCGTGAAGGAGGAAAGAAATCGATTATGTAAGGCTGACGTAAAGTCACCAGCACGCACAGGCTGCCGCTGAGTTTCGCGTAACGCCATGATTGTTGGAATGCGACGCTGAATGAGAAATGGCTGCATAAATAAACAATAAATAACGCAAGACCACGATTTGTAGTAATGAATAAGGTGTTGGTGTGTAGATATATAAAGTTGCAAGTGTGTAAACAAACGGCACAGTTCAAGGCAGCAGTATTAACAGGGAGGCTCTTTAATACGCACATCACTGCCTTCCCGTGAGAGACGCGCCTCTCATGTCCCTGCAGGACCTGGACCCCCAGTGGTACGTGGCTCACGTGGCCAGAGGGCAGGCTGAGGGCCTTCTGAGGAGGATAAATCGGGTGAGTTTCGGTCTCACGCTGCCCTGACACCCTGCTTCAAAGCGCTATTAACAGGGAATGATCCTTAGCCATGCATTTAAAGGTATTAGTCGTTAGTAGTGGAGGTATTTCCCAACCTTTTTTCTGCCACTGCACAGTTCATAAGGAAGTAATCCCAGGGTACACCACTGTTATACATACTGTATACTATTAATTGGCTCTATCCAGTAACACCAATCACATTGCACTTACCATTTTGGTTCAGGGTTGAGTATGTTTTCTGAAATTTTCCTTTTCAAAAACTTTTGAAACTTTTTACTACAGAATGCAGTTTGCAAATTGTCGAACATACATACACCCTTGGGTGTCAGTTGTCAGGCGGTCTTACGTGACAAGTGCGGTTAAAGCCTGTCGGACAATTAAATGAATAAAATGTTGCTTATACACAAACCTTTTTCTTCATCTAAGCCATTTAAAGTACATTCATAATTTAAGTAGTAATACATAAGCTTAATATACTTAGTTGTGTGCGTGTGTGTGTGTTTGTGTATGTGTGTGTGTGTGAATTAAGTTTATATTACATTGTGGGGACCAAATGTCCCCCACAATATGATAAAAACCTGTTATTTTGACGTTGTGGGGACCATTTCTCAGGTTCTCACAAATATCTGTGGATGCAATCAAAGAAGTAAAAATTAAACAAAAGTAAAACAAAAGTTTCTTATTTTGTTTGGTTACTTATGGTTAAGGTTAGGACTGGGTGGGGGTTAAGGTCATCATGTTGGGATTAGAGTTTTCCCCATAGGAATGAATGGAGAGTCCCCACAAAGATATAATTACAAACCTGTGGGTGTGTGTGTGTGTGTGTGTGGCACACCAATTGAAAGACGCTGCCCCAAGCAAGGTCCTAAACCCCAAACCTCTCTAAAAAACACATGCTGTCTTGAATAAAAGTGTCTGCTAAGATAAATATACACTAGTAATGTGAGGTTCAATTTGACCATGGACCGCTATGTATGATGTTTGAGTCCCAGATGTAAGTGAGCAGATAACGGTGTGGTTTTGTCAGTCATCGTGACGTCTGTTTTTCAGGATGGCACGTTTCTCGTACGGGACAGCTCAAAAAGATCATCCACCCAGCCATACACCCTTATGGTCCTTTACCAGGACAAAGTCTACAACATCCAGATTCGGTACAACAGTGTGCAGGATGTCTTCCTGCTCGGTACTGGGCTGAAGAACCGCGAGGTAAGCGTTCCTGGGAACACCACATACACCGGCAGAGGGGTGGCTAATCGGGAGAATTCCTGTTTTTTTTTAACCTTTGGGACACCCCCAGCCCCTGGCAAAATTAACTACTGCAGCCCCTAAAAGGTCAGTCTGAAGTGTGACATTCCTGGCCTGAAACTCACTGCACACTGTAGCACTGGATAAAGATGACTTGCATAGAAAACCTCTATCTGCAATGCTGAAAAATGGACACAAGGGGGAGTGTTAAGTTCATGTCACCTATAGCCATAAACCCTAAACCCTACTGTAATTTTTACCTGTATTAAATCAATGGTTTGACTTTCTAAATGTTTCATTTACATTGGCCTAGCTCTGGATATGATTACTGGCTGAAAATGAAGACTATTAATGAATGTCTCCTGCAGAACTTCCCCAGGGTGAGAGACATAATTGAATTCCACATGCAGATACCGCTTCTACTGATCGACGCGAAGGACACTGGTTCGGGACCGCAAAAGCAGTGTCTATTAACGCACCCGGTACAGTACTGACGACCTCCAGAAAGGATTACCAAAAACGGCAGCCGGCGAGCAAGGAATTCTGGGATGCAGAAACAGTACCGTGTCGTGGGGAAGAGAGCGATCTGAAAATCATGGAGAGATACTGTTGTCCCCGTAACACCTAAATGACTGTTGTCATTGTGTTTTATTAATTGTTTTGGTTACTTTTCATTTCATTTAATATTTAATTTGATTTCAGCTACAGGTAACTAGCCTATTTTAGATAACCTTCAGATCTAAGTTATGTGCAAAATATTATATCAGTTTTTTTTACTAGCCTGCATTTTGCATTTTAACAATTAAAAGCTCAGGAAGAATTAAATTGGTAAAGTGGGTTATTGTGACGAGAAGGCAGGTATCGCCTCGGCATTTCAAACAAAACTGTGCTTCGCAATGAGATGTTTTCATCATTATTTCATGAAAAGTTTCAAGGCTGATGATACGGCAAATGTTGAAAAAGATGAATGCAAAGTAATCTGCAAAATTGCGAACTACGGATGCAAAAGCACGTGGTGCCACGCTCGAGGCGACGTGCCCAGAGCTGCTTAGTTCACCAGCAGTGCGGTTACCCCGCTCCAAGTGTAACGGCATGTTTTGAACCTCATACACGCGTGTTGCTGCACGTCTCCCCCATATGGCTGCCAGTTCCACACATTTCCACTTATCGCATGTTTTTGAAAGCATCTTTGTTTCAAAGTAACATTTTCATTCAGTGTGTGACACATTGTATTGTAACTGTAGGGTAAAGTATCTCTTAAGGTGGTCAGTCTTAGAGCTGTGTGAGGTGTGAAACTGTATAGCATATACACAATAAAATGCAAAAAAAAAAAGTATTATGCTACAAAATAGACCATGTTAATGACTCAGCCTCTCAGTACATTTCTCTGATAACCAAATCCTGTTATTCTGATGAAAAGTAAGTTTACTTTAATAGCCATTTAGACATTTGTTCAGCTTTTTATCCTTATAGTGTGTTGTATATATTATCAGTGTTACAAAGTAGCGAGTCAGATCGAGGTACCTAAGCAGACATAACTGCAAACTGGAGATAAATTATAAACTGGAAAGAAATTCACTTGAATATCAATACACTTTTTGAATATCATCTTAAGTAACATTTTTAAAATTCCCTCCAGTTTATTTAAACTATAACTGTAAATAATGAATTCTGTTATATATTTGTGCCTTCTTACAATCGGCGTCCTTGGGTGATTTGAAAGGCGCCTTATAAATAAATTGTATTATTATTATTCTTACAATGCTTTTTTGGAACGCTAAAATACAGTAGTCTTACAGTAAAAACAACAATAAAAAATAGAATAGAATAGAATAGAATAAACCTTTATTATCCCACGAATGAGAAATTTGAATGTTACAGAGCTCTTGTACA